>WNWK01010453.1:0-70079 GCA_009830355.1 Cherax destructor | reverse complement strand
CGACACAGTTGGCAAAGTACGACATATCTCCTCCGGGCCTTTCACAATCTCACTCCATGGGCCTTTGGGCGCCACTACCACTTCCTCAACCCCTACAGTAGGCTCCACATCCGTAACATTCACCACATTCCTTGTACCAGATTGCTGTCCCTGCCTCCTGCCACACTCTGCAGCAATATGTCCATAGGAACCACAGAGTCTGCATGTCCGTCTTTGTCCTGCATAGGTCACATAAACTTGAGTTCTAAACTCTTCCAAGACCACAAAAGACGGTATGGCCCGCCTCAGGGTCATCTTGAGGGTAAAGGAACCTTCCGGGAATCCCTCATA
Organism: Cherax destructor; assembly: GCA_009830355.1. Lineage (NCBI taxonomy): Eukaryota > Metazoa > Arthropoda > Malacostraca > Decapoda > Parastacidae > Cherax > Cherax destructor. The sequence goes on along the minus strand of WNWK01010453.1, from coordinate 69,749 downwards.
GATTCCGTCAGTATATCGTCCCATCGTTGCATAGTGGATGACGCCATAGTCCTTGAAAACATGCCGGATGTCTTGCTCATCCGCTTCGAATGGCAAATTACGAACTTTGACATATGTATAGTGCTTATAAACATCTTTTGAGTTTCACTTCCAAGGTAGCATTGATAGGCATGCATACTTCCTCATATTTCTCCACCAACCTCTCATAAACACCGGTGGACGACAGTTTCACGAAGATTCTTGCACTCCCATTGAGCGAAATCCCATAAATTTCTTCATTATCTAATCCATAAGCATCTCGCAGAACAGTGGGCAAGATAACAGCTGCCATCGAAGGGTACACAGCCCCTTTTACCAACTCAACACATACAGTGTTTATCCTCCGTCTGAACGGCGTCGCCCTTTTGTAGTGAAAATATCCAAGTTCTCAGTTGTCACCACCAGAGGCCAGCACCAGACAACCTGCTGCGGCGAGAGCTGGGCGACGAATGAACTTTTGTATAAGTAACCTGCAGTCATACCGTGCATTTGCGTTACAGCGTGTTAAGTTGAGGGTTAATGCCACCTATTCGAGTCAGACGGTTAGTGTCTGAGTTCACTCTACAAAAGTTGCCCAAACTCTCTCTACAGCGTTGTTGGCATATCGCTCGTTCTATTGGTGTTGAATACCAGCGTACCCTTACTGCTGCGCAGCTGCGTGATATTATAAGGAGTAAACTACAAACTGAAACTATGGCATATCAGTCTCATGTTTCTCCCTCTACAGGAGCTGTTAACCGTAGGTCACCATTAAGGTTTCTACAAAATGGGAGAGACTAAACTCCTGAGCAAAACCAGCAAGGCACAGGTATGGGGTTATCGACAGGTGAGTCTGGTTCATTGGCGCTTGAACTAGCCAGACTCACTCTTGAACAAACTAAAGAACAGCGTGCATTTGCTAAGGAGGAGTTTGATAGAGAGAAGGAGAGGAGGCAATTCCATCAGACTGTAGATGACTTCAATTTGCAAAGAGCAGTACAGTTTGTTCCTCGTTTTGTTGAAGCAGAGCCTGAACAGTTTTTCGAAGCATTTGAAAACCAGGCTCGAGCTTTAGGGTGGCCTGAGGTTCATTGGGCGTCACTGGTGCATACTGCGTTGTTTGGTAAGGCACAAGAACTTACTTCCATCCTGGGAAATGAAGACTTTAGTAACTATCGCATTGTAAAAACCACTGTTCTTGGGGCTTATCAATGTATTCCTGCCAAGTATAGGAAAGAATTCAAACTCGGCAGAAGGCAGTTGGGTCAGTCTTATGTTGACTTCGTCAGACAGCAGACCAGGGCTTTTACAAAGTGGTACAAGGCAAGTGGTGTCATTGATTTTGAAAATTTGAAGCAGCTCATCTTGGTGGACAACCTGCTGGAGTCTGTTAGTCCAGAGGTTCGAGTGTTTCTGCAAGATCATTCCTTGCCTACGGCATTGGAAGCAGCCAGGTTGGCTGATACTTTTGAAACTAACTGCTCCTTGTCCGAGCGGTCTTATCTCTTTCCTCAACAGCCAGATATGAGCAGAGATCGTCAAAGAAAAGTTCCTGAGTGGAGAAATAAAGGTCAAGATGAAGGTGAATCTTGTCAGCAGTCAACTAAAACACCTGGTGAGAAGCGTTACTTCACTCCGGGTAAACCTTGTGAAAGACTTCAAACTACTCAACATGGTGATTCGAAGCGGCAGTATCCAGAGTGGCGTAAGCCACAAAATAAACGAGTTTTTTTTTTTTATTAGGAAAAAACATTACAATACTGATATACGTAGAAGAAGGACAAATCTTGACAAGAACAAGATAATGGCTCAAAAAACACTGGTAATTAACTTATAAATATCACAAAGAGTAAATCCGCCCACAAAAAAAAATAACAATACATATACCACTTGAGTTAAGGTAGGTCCACACGTATGTCTAATACTAAATAAACTTCAGACTACAAGCAGACATTACCATGGTACTGAAAGACAGCTACAGAGTCCCTGTCTGGACTCTGACAGAAGTGACAGAAAAAAAACAGAAGTAACCCTCACAACAAAAACAAAGTAAACTCCTAACAGCCACACTAAAAATATCAGTCATGCACACAGACACACCATTTTACAGACTATGTAGAATTCTGTACTACTTTTCACAAGAATGACACTTTAGACAATACATACATGGGACATGAAAGGACACGGAATAAAATGTACTCGCACAAATATAGTTACCTACCGCACAAGTGTTTCAAATGGGTATCTATATTATGACTGTGGAGACGGCAAACGACTTAGTAGACGGCCACAAAAGTATCATATCATTTAAAAACCCTCCTCCCTAATCACAACCACTCTCGCCATTCTCTCACCAAACGCAAACACACGATTACACACGACAGGTCAGTCCTTTTACGTTTTTACGTCGTACAAATGCCATAAATCTGCCACACGGAAGTTACGGTACGTATACGGGAAACTACTCTCCCAACAATTCCCGAACAACAGACGATTCCTACACTTTGTCCGGTACATAACCGCAATAATACCGTGAACGCGCTCAATTGGTCCCACTGTCCTGAGTACCCATGACATATGAACAAAATCCGAAACTAATACTCCCAGGGCCCGTGCGACCCCATCTGGCACCCCCCCCCCACATCTAGACTAAGGACACGTAAAGTTGACAACCCCCCCTCCACCCACCCACCTAATAACTCTACCAAACCAAACTCGCACGCCCTCTAAACGTTCACAAAAATATATCGCATGAAACACTGTTTCTTCACACCCACAATCTTCACAAGACGGCAAATCACGTACCTGCCGTGTACACAGAACCGAACCCGACGGCAAGTTGTTATGAAAGAATTTATACATTGTATCACAGACTATGGGTCGCAAAGGAAGATCAGCCAACCGGTTCCAAATCTCCGCCCAAGCATACAAAGGAAACTGACCACAGACCGGCGGCACGTCATCTTCTACAGTCGCCTGAACTAACGTACGTAACTTACATGCTCTTGGGTTGGAAACTACAGTAAGTACACGCAATATATCTACACATCTATGACGATCACGTCCTGTGACACACTCGCTCAGGTATTGGTACGTCTCACTAACTTGATGGCTCGCAACGTGCAGGTATTGCACATATGTATGTTTAACAAAAAGGGCTAAACTGAAACCATGAAAATCTAATAACCCCAAACCTCCCTTGCGAACACTTTAACTAAGCACACTGCGACGTAACCAACAACAACGACTTCCCCAGATAAACCGAAAGACGCGAACTAACAAACGTGTCTCATCTCTCTGGCACAACAGAAAAACACGCACGACATGCCATACCTTAGCATATAGGATGGAATTAGTAACCAAAACCCGCTGATGGAGCATTAATCCATGTAACCTCAACATTCCTACACGTCGGATAACACTATCAACCACCATCTGAGAGTTGAGAAAGCGCCCCTCATTTGTACTAGACGCATGAATTATCCCACATATTTTTAAAGAATCACGCACAGCCCAGGGGCTCTCCACGGACAGAGGAAACCGTTGCCAAGATCCTAAAAGTAAAAGCCCAGACTTATCTTTATTACATGTCATACCCGTTGCTTCACTGAAAATGTTCAAAAGACGATCAGCAGTAGACAAACTACCGACATCGAAGATCAAGAGTGTCGTATCATCTACATAGCCAACGATATGAATGGTCTTACCACACTGGCCAGGACATGGATGTTGCCCACACCCATTCACCATCGCCCAATATAATGGATCTTGATACAGGGCAAACAGAATGGACGATAACGGACACCCCTGGCGGATCCCATGCTGCAAAGACAGACTGACCCAGCATCCCATTCACCTGGACACGTAAACACGCGTCATCGTATAATGACATTACCCATCTGACAACTGGACGTGCAAAACCCTGCAGCTCCAGTATCGTTTCAACACTAGATGATCTACGTTATCGAATGCGGCCCTCAAGTCTATAGCCAAAATCCCTCCCCCCTCCCCCATTCCACTTTGATGATCACGAACAAAATCACAAAGTACTTTTTGTCCCAAAGACATGGATCGCCCTGGAATCCCAGCCTGACTCGGATGTAAAACCTTCTCTAGGAGAGGTTTAATGCGATTACACAAAATTTTAGCATATAATTTATAATCAGTATTTAACAGAGTAATCGCCCTGTAATCATGGATATCAGTACATTCAGTTTTCTTTGGGACAAGAACTACTATTCCTTCCCGTTGAGACCTGTTTAATCTACCCTTGTTTTTCATGCTATTCAATAACCGTATTAAAAATCCACGTAGCTCGCTCCAGAATTCCAAATAAAATTCACATGGTAATCCGTCAGACCCCGGCGATTTACCTGTTTTCATATCCTGAAGGGTAGATCGTATCTCATCAGCCCTAATAGGCCCAATAGCACACAGTTGTTCATCCATCGTTAACCGGCAAGATATCCATGAACGAACAACGTCCATGGCAACCGAACGTTCTCGACAACCACTAAACTTATTACGGTACACAATATCAGCGTAAAGACTCATACAATCGGTATTTGTTATTGCCGTACCCGTCGTGAAGGACTCAACTCCATCGCGTACCATAAAACTCATGATATTTAAAGCCCGGCGGCGTTGATGTTGTTCACGTAAGACATATGCTGATGGCCGATCACCCCAAAGTACCTCATCAATACCAGCCGCAATGCGCGCCCCGTGGAACAACTGATTTTGCAGCTCTGATATTTCCTCTTTCAGTCCGGCAATGGTATCTACTGGATACTCTGCACGTGGCTCGTAACATGCATGCAATTGGTGTTGTAAATAATGTAACTTCCCATAAGGTAACTGTCTCGCTTCTTTACTCACCGCCCGAAAAAAAGATTTAATACCAGGTTTACCTCTTAAGTCCCACCACTCTAGAATATCTACAATGCCTATACCGTCGTTCCATAGATGAGACCACATCCCACCAAACAGTACATGAACATATTCCTCTTTTAAAATACTAACATTCAATTTCCAAAATCGAGGTGTTATGTGCGGTAACCCAGTCCAAGAGAGACGTACCAACACCGCACGATGATCAGTAAAATGTTCATCACAAGTCCAGGCACTCCGTATATCAACTGCACGGCAAACATAAATCCTATCGATTCGCGCTGCATAGCCTTGTCTTACAAAAGTGTAATCTACTCCACCAACTACGTCACCTCCCACGTCGCGGAAACCAACTCCTTGCAAAATATCACCCAAAAGCTGGGAATAAAAACCACTACCCCGTGGTTCAACATCCCGTCTTTGCGTCACACAATTCCAGTCACCACCCACAACAGCCACCACGGGTAGTGACCGGAAATGATACACAAGAGTATCTTGAAAAAACTGGTTTTTCGTACTGGCGTCATGTGCGGCAGGCCCATACACTAATATATCCCACACTCATCGTTCCCCACCACCCGTCAACACGCACTAACCTACAATCAGACGCAACTTCCCAATGACGTAACCGAAAAGGACTGGCCTCTCGAATTAATACTGCTACACCACCTTTTAATCGCGGACTATTCACACCATAAACATCATACCCTCGTATCCTCAATCCGCTCACATCTCCATAATTATGTTCTTGAATTAACACGACATCAGGACTATAATGGCTTAAACACTGTTCAAAGGCATCCTTCCGATGAGGTGCCCGCATCCCATTAACATTAATGGATAGACACTGGAAGGTAGCTGATTTATATCACACGTAGTCACTCGCAACACATTTATGCTCTGGTCTACAGTACCATCACCGTCCAGAACAGCATCAGGCAAGAAACTCTCCCTCTGTTCAAACTCTACACTGTCATGAGCTGCAATCGCGGCCCACGACATTTTCCCAGGACGTTGACCTGGAGTCAGTTCATCATCACTGCGTGAGTTACCTGCCGCCCGCTTCCGGGAAATCCCGTCGACTACAGCGCGGGCAGGCGAGGTCTCATGTCCATGTACTTCCACACTAGTAACTATCACTGTGGGTCCGTCAGGAGTTACAATCGTTGACACAGGGCTTGCAACGCCATCATCGGATGCAACTGGGGTGGATGGTGGCACTGGACACTCCTCTACCTCACCATCTAATTCCGAAAGGATACCGGGAGGCCTAAGTCGACATCATCTCTCAAGACAGTGGTAGTATTTGACGACTCTACCGCATCGACATCAACCGTCCCTGCTGTACAGGGCAATGTCACACACGGTAAGACAGGTGAAATATCAGACTCGTTGTAGGAGGGTATTGGAGACGTTGCTATATAGTCACCATCAACAACAACGGTGTCTGGTACACGCGTAGGAGCTTTGGATGGCACACTGCTGTCACTCTGTTGGCGAGGATGCCGACGGTCACATTGATATGCCATATGCCCATACGCATCACATAAACGACACGTCTTCCTTTGCCCAGGATAATACACATACACTTGTGTACGAAATACTTCAAGGAGCACATAAGATGGAATGGGTATTTTGATGGACATTTTCACTGAAAAGGACCCATCCGGTTTACCTTCAAAAGGTCCAGTGCCCCACACACCAGCAGTAGTCTGGTATATCGTCCCAAATTTTTTGAAAGCTTTACGGATAATATACCCATCAGCTTCGAATGGGACATTACGTATTTTCAAATACGTATAAGTACGAGATACATCTCGTAAACACACTGCTACATCGGGAGTTACTTGATATCGTTGATCTTGATACTGTTGAACAATCTCTTCATATACCGTAGAAGATGTGAACTTAACAAACACCCGGGATGCACCATTCACGGACACACCATAGATGTCATGGTTAGCAATCTTATATACGTCTCGCAGAATTTGTAGGAGAAGAACGTCTACGCTGTGATCCAATAAAGAACCCTATAGTAGTTCAACACAAACTGTATGAACTCGTCGCCGGTTACCCTCCATGTTGTTGGGTAAAGACGGTTTTTGCCACCAGAGTGCTAGGTGTGGAGCAGACAACCACACACTGCGACACCTTGGAGGCAACTGAAGTTATAGCTGAGATGGTATGTTACAACTGTGGCTAGCCTGGCCACATCAGGCCCAATTGTCCAAGTAAACCTCAACCATTTGGGAAAATTTCTAATATCCCTAATGACATGTCCCAGGAAGAAGTAGAGAAGGGGATGGCCACCTATTATAGCACTTCTCAGATATCCCTTCAGGAACATTCAGAGAAAAAGGAAGTTAGAACCTTTAGGGATACTGGAGCATATTGCTCACTTATAAGAGAGGAAGTACTTCCCCTTTCTGAACAAACCTCTTTGCAGTCCTCAGTTCTGTTAAAAGCTTTTGGAGGAGCAGTATTTTCTGTCCCTTTACATCAAATCTATGTGCAGAGTAAATATTACACTGGGTATTTGACTGTTGGTGTCTCAGAGGGATTTCCTATGAAGGATGCAATGCTATTACTGGGTAATAACATTGAGTCTACTAAACGTATAGAACCCATAATGATTAATTCTTCCACGATGTTGGCCATAACTCGGGTACAATCCAAAGTGATGTTTGACTAGAATGTTAACTCGTCCTTGGACGACTCTGATCTCGGACTGACCAATTTGTTTTGCGAGGAAAACTGGCCAGAGCCTCGTAAATTTAGTGAACAGCCCCAGATCAAGCCTTCCTATTCCAGGGTTGCAGGATTGCCAGATGTCTCTGTTTCCATGCCTGAGGGACTGTCCTTTCGGGAGGAACAACGGAAAGACTCCTCACTAAACTCTGCTTTTGAGGCAGCTATGGGTAAATCCACTTCGGGTCACCCGGTCAAATATCTCTTAAAAAATAATTACTTAGTCTGCACTGAAACTGGTAAGGAGGTGGAGGGAAAACAACAAATAGATAAATTAGTGGTTCCCAGAAAGTATAGGTCTCAGATACTAAAAATAGCTCATAACTCTTCTTTAGGAGGCCATTTGGGAATTACCAAAACTATATACCGAATAACAAAAGAATTCTTTTGGCCAAAGTTAAGGCAAGATGTAAAGAATCATATTCGCTGTTGTCCAGAATGTCAGCAGGTAGGGAAACCTGGACACCCCATTAAACATGCAACTCTTCATCCCATTCCTGTTAATGGAGACCCTTTTTCAGAATTAATAATAGATTGTGTAGGTCCGCTACCTAAAGCTAAGTCTGGAAATCAATACTTATTCACATTCATGGATAGAGTAACTAGATATCCAGAGGCAGTTCCTATGCGCAGTATTAACACTAAAGCAATCCTTAAAGCTTTAACTAAGTTTATCTCTTGCTTTGGAATTCCTAAAACTATTCAAAGTGATCAAGGTACTAACTTCACTACCAAAACATTTAGGGAAGCATTAACTAGGTTAGGAATAGTTCATAACCTATCCACTGCCTATCATCCTCAGTCCCAAGGCGCCTTGAAAAGATTCCATTAGACGTTAAAAACAATGGTGAGAACATTCTGCATGCATTTTCCTACAGACTGGGATGAATCACTTCCTCTGTTGCTATTTGCAATGAGAGAAACGGTGCAAGAGTCTACAGGGTATAGTCCTTTTGAGCTGATATTTGGGCACAATGTACGAGGTCCTCTACGTGTGCTCAAAGAAGGATAGATGGGAGAAGACGCCTCCACAACCCGCTACAACCCTTCTTCGAGGTTGCAGGTAGTACGTCAGTTGGCTAAGGCTAACTTGAAGGCAGCTCAGAATACAATGAAACAGAGGTATGACAGAAACTCAAAATTTCGCTCCTTCCATCCAGGAGATAAGGTGTTGGTACAGGAGCCTATACCTGGCCACACCTTGAAAACTAGATTTACGGGAACAATGCAAATCGTAAGTAAATTATCTGATGTAAATTATGTGGTATCTCCTCTTGACAAGACCTCAAAAAGCAAAACTTACCACATTATTCAAATTAAAGCCTTTAATACACCAGATAAAGTTCCAGTAATGACTCTGTCCTCTCCCTCTGATGACCTTGACTCTTTGCACTCAGAGATTAATGTAAAGCTTCCAAATTCGGTCCTCCTCAAGGACCCTAAACCTTTAATGTTGGGTTTGACCAAATCTCAAGTAACTAATTTAACTGCGCTCCTACAGTCTTATCCTGATATTTTTTCGGATGTGCCGAAAAAATGTACATTCGGATATCATGATGTAGATGTTGGAAACTCTAAACCTATTAAACTCACCCCTTACAGAGCTAATCCTGAAAAACAGAGGCTACTTCAACAGGAGGTAGAATTTCTGTTAGAGCATGGTTTAGTGGAGGAGTCATCTAGTCCGTGGGCTTCACCGTGCATCAACTTCAAAAGGAGGTAGAATTTCTGTTAGAGCATGGGTTAGTGGAGGAGTCATCTAGTCCGTGGGCTTCACCGTGCATCCTTGTTAACAAAGCTGATGGAGGGTTCCGAATGTGCATAGATTACCGTAAGGTGAATGAGGTCACAGTTACAGATGCCTATCCTCTGCCACGTCTGGATGATATAATCGACTTTGTGGGTAAGGCTACTTTTGTATCCAAATTGGACCTCCTTAAAGGTTACTACCAGGTACCTTTTAATTAATTAATTAATATCTTTATTTACTACAAGTACATGTACAAGGTATACAGGCCTAGCTGACATCAATGACATACTACTATATAGAAAGTCCCTTGTTATGCAGAGCATTTCGGGCAAATTAGGTCCTTGTCCCAGGATGCGACCCACACCAGTCGACTAACTCCCAGGTACCCATTTTACTGATGGGTGAACATAGACAACCGGTGTAAAGAAACACGCCCAATGTTTCTACCCGAGCTGGGAATCGAACACAGACCATCGCCGTGTGAAGCGAGAGCTTTAGCGATCAGGCCACGGGGCACCAACAAAGGTGAAGGAAATCTCTGCCTTCGTAATTTCAGGAGGTCATTATCAGTATACAGTGACCCCCTTCGGAATGAAAAACTCTCCTGTATCATTCCAGAGACTTATCCATCAGGCTTTTAAAGGACTTGAAGGCAGGGCCGCTTACTTAGATGACATAGTTGTTGTGTCGGACACTTGGGACCAACATGTGTTTAGGCTTAAGGCTCTCTTTGAGACCTTCCAAAGTTTTCATTTAACTGTTAATTTATCAAAGTCATCCTTTGGCCAATCTACTATTAATTTTTTGGGCCATGCAGTTGGTAGTGGCAAAGTGGCCCCTAAATTTGCAAAAATTCTGGCCATTAAAAATTATCCAGTACCCCCTGACAGGAAATCCCTTCAACGTTTTCTAGGGATGGTAGGGTTTTACAGAAGATTCTGCAAAAAAATATTGCAGATATTGTTGCACCTCTAACCTCACTTACCTGTCACAAAGTTCCATTTAATTGGACCCCAGAATGTCAAGATGCCTTTACGAAAGCAAAGAGGTTACTTTGTACTGCACCCATTCTTTTGTCTCCAGACTTTTCAAAACCATTTTCCTTGCAGATTGACGCTTGTGAGTCTGGGGTAGGGGCAGTGCTTCTGCAATCTGGGGATGATGGGTTGCAGCCTGTGGCATATTTTTTCCGCCAAATACCAACCACACCAGAGGGCCTACTCTACTATAGAGAAGGAAGCCCTGGCTCTACTTCTGGCATTAGAGCATTTTGATGTCTACATGGGCCATTCCTCTCAGGTGGTCACCATCTACACCGACTACAAGCGACCAAAGAATGAAAAACAAAAATACCAGACTCATGAGTTGGAGTATTAAGTTGCAACCCTACAATGTAAAAATTATACACATCTTTGGCAAAAATAATACGCTAGTTGATGTGTTGTCCAGAAGTCATTGCATTTAGTTAGGATGTGTTAGGGACTTTGGGTGGAACCAGCTTTTTTTTTTCCCCTATTGGGTTTTTTTTTTTTAGCGGGGAGGTGCCCTGCTACTGACCGCAGGCACCTTGGACCTACGCTAACCCTACCGTCTGCTGTCTCACTCTTAAGTTTAAAGCCGGACTTTATGTCTCGAGAAAAGTTTAGCTTTATCTAATGAGCGGGATGGTTGAGGGGAAAAGCGGTCCCATTATTATAATGTGCCATGGTGGCACTCTACCCATTTGAGGTGGAAGCCTAGTCCTGAGCCCTCTTGGGGTGGGGGTGTTGCATGCAAAGAGTATGTAGCCCTTATTCGGAGCATGTTAAACACACCCACATAGGCTCCCCTCCAACCAGCGAACCATCGTTAAGGGTTTGGCGATGGGGCCCCATCATCAAATCAATGACAAAGGTGACATGGATACCACTCGTTAGTTTGTCAATGGAATTCCTGCATAGAGCTGGTTGTGGAAAGGTTGTCTGTCTTTTGGCAGCTGTTTAGCCTAGACAACCGTGGTGTGCACTAATACTACTCTTTGTGTATATAGTGTAAATACTTGTAAAGCCTTTTTGTAATAATTGGTGAAGGAAAAGACAAAGTCTGATATTAATCTAACTGTTTGGTGAAGGAAATACAATTTCTAAGCATCTTCTACTGTGTTTCTTTGCTCCAAGCTCCCTTTTACACTCAGGATAACAGGCCATTGAACCTGAGGTTGTAATAATGGGCCTGATGTACACAGTGTACAGGGTCCTGAACGATTCCTTATTAAGATGTCGGAATGCTGTTCTTAGGTTTGTCAGGCGCCCGTATGCTGCAGCAGTCATTTGGTTGATGTGTGCCTCAGGAGATGTGCCTGGTGTTATACTCATACCCAGATCTTTTTCCTTGAGGGAAGTTTGTAGTCTCTGGCCCCCTAAACTGCACTCCATCTGCGGTCTTCGTTGCCCTTCCCCAATCTTCATGACTTTGCACTTGGTGGGGTTGAACTCCAGGAGCCAATTGCTGGACGATGCTTGCAGCCTGTCCAGATCCCTTTGTAGTTCTGCCTGGTCCTCGTCCAATTGAATTCTCCTCATCAACTTCACATCATCTGCAAACAGGGGCACTTCGGAGTCTATTCCTTCCGTTATGTCATTCACAAATACCAGAAACAACACCGGTCCTAGGACAGATTCCTGTGGAACCCCACTCGTCACAGGCGCCCACTTTGACACCTCACCACGTACCAGGACTCGCTGTTGTCTTCATGACAGGTATTCCCTGATCCATTGGAGTGCCTTCACTGTTATCCCTGCCTGGTCCTCCAGCTTTTGCACTAATCTTTTGTGTGGAACTGTGTCGAACGGCTTCTTACAGTCCATGAAAATGCAATCTATCCACCACTCTTTCTCTTGTCTTACTGCTGTCACCCTGTCATAGAACTCCAGTAGGTTTGTGACACAGGATTTCCCGTCCCTGAAACCGTGTTGGCCGTCGTTGATAAGCTCATTCCTTTCTAGGTGTTCCACCACTCTTCTCCTGATAATCTTCTCCATGAGTTTGCATACTATACATGTCAGTGACAATGGTTTGTAGTTTAGCGCTTCATGTCTGTCTCCTTTTTTAAAAATTGGGACTACATTTGCTGTCTTCCATAACTCAGGTTTCGATAGATGTGGTGAATATTGTTGTTATGGGTACACATAGCGCCTCTGCGCCCTCTCTCAGGACCCGTGGACAGATGTTGTCCAGCCCCATCGCCTTTGAGGTATCTAGCTCACTCAGCAGCCTCTTCACTTCTTCCTCAGTTGCATGTATCGTGTCCAACACTTGGTGGTGTATGCCATCTCTCCGTCTTTCTGGAGTCCCTTCTGTCTCCTCTATGAACACTTCTTTGAATCTCATGTTGAGTTCCTCACATACTTCACAGTCGTTTCTTGTGATCTCTCCTCCTTCTTTCCTTAGCCTGATCAGCTGGTCCTTGACTGTTATTTTCCTCATGATGTGGCTGTACAACAGATTTGGATCAGATTTGGCTTTCATTGCTGTCATTTTCATATTGCCGTTGGGCCTCCCTTCTTACCTGTGCCTATTCATTTCTGGCTCTACGACTGCTCTCCTTATTCTCTTGGGTCCTTTGCCTTCTATATTTCTTCCATTCCCTTGCACACTTGGTTTTGGCCTCCCTGCACCTTTGGGTGAACCATGTGCTCATCCTGGCTTTTTCATTATTCCTTTTACCCTTGGCTACAAACCTCTCCTCAGCTTCCTTGCATATTGTTGTCACATGTTCCATCATCTCGTTTACTGACTTCCCTGCCAGTTCTCTGTCCCACTGAACCTCGTTAAGGAATTTCTTCATTCCGACGTAGTCCCCTTTCTTGTAGATTTGCTTCATTCATCCAGCCCTTCTTGCTTCCCCCTCCACTTGTAACTCTGCTGCGTATTCGAAGCTTAAAACCACATGATCACTGGCCCCAAGGGGTCCCTCATATGTGATGTCCTCAATATCTGCACTACTCAAGGTGAATATTAGGTCCAGTCTCACTGGTTCATCCTCTCCTCTCTCTGGTAGTGTCCCTTACGTGTTGGTACATAACGTTTTCCAGTACCACCTCCATCATCTTAGCCCTCCACGTTTTTTGGCCCCCATGTGTCTCCAAGTTCTCCCAATCGATTTCCTTGTGGTTGAAGTCACCCATGATCAGCAGTTTCGCCCTGCTCACATGAGCCCTTCTGGCCACTTCAGCCAGTGTGTTATCCATTCCTCTATTACTCTCATTATACTCTTGCCTTAACCTTCTGCTGTTCTGTGGTGGGTTATACATCACTGCAATTACAAACCCTGGGATCTCCAGACTGAAGCGTTCCTACTATGTAATCTCTTGCTTCTCCTCTGTCTCATATCTCCAGCTCATCAAAATCCCACCGGTTTTTGATCAGCAGTGCCACTCCTCCATCCCTCTGTTCCCTCTGTCTTTCCTCAGGATCTGATATCCCATTGGAAAGATGGCATCTGTTATCATACCTGTGAGCTTGGTTTCTGTGAGAGCTACGATGTCTGGTGATGTCTCTTTGACTCTTTCGTGCCACTCCTCCCACTTATTTGTTATTTCGTCAGCATTGGTGTACCATATCTTCAGTTTCCTCTCCTACACTGTTTTGGGTGTCTCTGGGGGTGGGGACCTGGCACTGTACTGCGGGATTCTATAGCGGAGTGTTGGGTGTGGGATTGTGGTTTGTGTTGGGATAGCATGAGTGGTTGTGGGGTTCTGAGGATGGTTCTGTGTGTGCTTGCTCTTGTTTGCTCTGCCCTGATCTGGTTGTACTCTGCTGATTCTGTTCTTGTCTCTCCTCCTAGCTTCTTTCGCTTTTGTGTCCTATGCCTCAGCTTCTGTCATTCTCTTTTTGTTCTGTCTCAGTCTATTAACACCCTCTTGTATTCTTCCGATTCATTCAACCATGTTTTTTCTTGGAGGATCCTGTTTACCACAGTTTCTGTCCTGAGAATCAGCTTGATTGGTTGTTTTCTCCCCTTCACTTACCCCCCCATTCTCTGATGATTTTCTCAATCTCCTTTCTTTCTGCCTGTCGTCTTTCAGTGTGTGTCCTTCCCTCTCTCTCCTGGAGCATTTGAATTAACACTGAATTTGCCCTCTTCTCCTCCCATTGCCTTTTACTCTGTGACTCTGGTTCCTCTCTGTACATGGCCATTTTCTCTCTTATTTTTTTCCTGTAGCTTTTAGTGGCATGGTCATGCCTTTGTATTTGACCTATTCCCCTCTCCACCTGCATCCAGCTGCTCTCCCCTGTCACTCCTTGGCCCTGCTTGGTAGGCTGAAATGGCCTTAGCGTAAGTTATATCACCTTCCTTCGCGTTGGGCCCCTCGTTCAGTAGGGGTGTACCAGTTTCAGATGCTGTTTCTTCTCTGGTCAGTACCCCTGTAACTCGCTTCAGCCTGTTTATCTCATATTCTAGGGCCCTTATCCTGGCTACTGCAGCTTCGACTTGTGACTCCCAAGTTTTCTTCTCCTCCTCCAACCTCTTATCCAATTTCACAGAAAGCTCTATCTCCATTTTTGCAGAAATCTCTCCTAGTTTTCTCTCCCACTCTTGTTTCATCCTTTTGCACTGCTCTTCCATCCATTCGTCCTTATCAGAACCATTCTCCTCTGATCTTTGGGTCCTTTGAGTCCCTATATCATGTGGGTTCTAGCAGATATGTTGGTCGTAGAGAAACACACTTGTGGTTGGTACAAGTAGATATATTGACTTAGTCTGTGAGAAGGGAAGCCCAGCCTTCTGTTCAGTCCTACGCATATCTTGAGAATGAGAATGGAGCCTGGCGGCAGATGCGCACATGCGCGGGTCTCTAACGTCACAAGTAACAAGAGATCCTAACTTGAACAGGGATCATAATTATAACATAGCTGGTACTACATACATATTTTACACAAGTATAATTCTACTGACACCTACAATTTTTTTAGGGGGGAGTGAGTGAGAGAGAAGGGAGAGGTAGAGGGGAAAGAGAGAGAGAGAGAGATGGGGAGAGAGAGAAGGGAGAGGTAGACGGGAAAGAGAGAGAGAGAGAGATGGGGAGAGAGAGAAGGGAGAAGGGAAAGAGTGAGAGAGAAGGAAAATGTAGAGGGGAAAGAGAGATAGATGGAGAGAGAGTAAGAGTTAAAAGGGAGAGTGTGGGAAACTTTGAGGGGGAGGGAAGATCGTGAGAGGGAGAGTGAATGTTTTTGGTCAGCTTTCAGAAGGTGTGAAACCTTGTGGGTATGTGCGTGTGTATGTATACAGGCGCATCTATGTTTGTGCCCAGAAATACTCCTCACTTTTATGTATCAATATTACTAATAAAATACTTATAATAATACTAGTATATCTAATAATTATAATACTAATGCTACTAGTACTAATACTTAGCTTCTACAAGTGCGTGAACTTGAGAGAAAGTGATAGATGGTAGATGGGAGTGTAAGAGGTAGGGGGAGAGGGAAGGAGGGGGATAGAGTGGTGGTGTGAGGGAGTTGGAGGGCAAGTGAGGTGGAAGAGAGCGAGAGGAGGAGAGTGAGAGAGGGGAGAGAGAGGAGAGGTGGGGAGAGAGAGGTGGGAGTTTGTGTGTGTGTCACACTGACCAGACAAATAATTGCCATAATGTGTTCTACACACCTGCCTCACTCTTGCCTACTCTCTTATTATATTTTACTGCCTGCTCAGTGATGTAATTGTTGTACTCGCCTACTTATATTTAAGGGGTCAGGTCACAGATTTACCCACCCCTAACTCTTATCGCCTAGTTTTACTGATGAATGGTTTCCTAGGCCACTTAACTGTGTAGAGTTTATTTACAACACCATATGTAATGCACTACAGAGATTGACAGTTTTTTCTGAAATGATTATTGCTTATATGAGTTTCATCTGCTATATGTCTGGTATATTAGCTATAGGTGAAAGGTTCTTGTGAAATATACCAATAACCTGTTTTATGTGTGTGCAGCAGCAGCAGTGGATTCTCCTATATATATTTATCTATATGTGGTTGTAGGGGTCGAGTCTTAGTTCCTGGTTCTGCCTGTTGGCTCACCGCTATTGGGTTCAACCTTTTCTTGCTTCGAGAACTTTATCGTACTTCTTCTTAAATATATGTATGGATCCTGCCTCTAACACGAAGGATTAGTTCATTTCAATTCCAGACTACTCTAATGCTGAAGAAATCCTTCCTAACTTCTCTGACTTATCTGTGTTCTCAACTTCCAGCTGTCCCACCGTGTTTCAATTTTTCACCTCTCAAACAATCCATACTGCCTAATCAGCTAATCTTGGTACTCAGTTCATTGTTAACATATCCCCTTTAGTCCATCTACCCTCTAATGTCATTAGGTTTAACTCCCTTTATTCTCTAAAACTAGGATTAATGTAAAGTCTCAATGCAGATTCACTGATTTTTCATTACTTTGTTTACACAAGTTGGTAGGCGTGGCTACGGTTTGGCAAGCTCTCAGAGGTACCTCCCTCAACAATCATTTCTCTCACTCAGCATCTGTTGCTCTTAAATAGTGAACCTCCGTCAATCAGAGAGCACTTTCGTGGAAGTTGCTGAGTAGAGGACGGACGTGAGTGACAAGTTATTGTTTCCATTAACAGCCTAATATACCGATCATTTTATAAGACTTAGAATTTCTGTATTATCTTCTATTTGCAGCCTATGTCCATTGTTCTGACGTCATTTTAACAATATTCATGAACAATCTTTAAGAGGTAACATGAACTCAGTCTTTAAGAGGTAGCAATGTTTATAGACACACTGTCTATAAATATTGCTACTCTTTACTAACACACATCTTACATTTTGTGGTTGTGCATTAAGATTTTGCAGCATGACATGACCATAGTCTTAGGATGACAGCAATAAGTTGTGTGTGAAATATCTGGCTTCTGTTTTTCGTACTTTACCCTTTTTCTGCAAACTAATTAATAAGTGGTGGTGGTGATGGCTGTATGTGAGGATTCTGCTGTGAGCAGTTAATGGTGATGTTGATAGTGATGTGTGGGTATAATAGTAGAAGTTGTGTGCAGCGAGAGTAATGGTGGTACTGGCATTGTTAGTAGTGGCCTGGAGATTTTTAAGGTGATATGTGACAAGTATTGCAGTCTTGCACTACACACCGCATTCTATAATGGTCTTGTAAATATTTGGATCAGCCTTTGATTAGTTGGTCATGACTCGGCTTCTCATCCTGCATCTCAAAACATTACTTCCAAAAACAGTAATTCCTAGACCTTTGAATTATAGTACATTTATTTATTTTTAAAAGTGTTCCAGATTTTCGTTCAACTGATTATAATGAACGATGTTTTCATATCCTCCCTAGTCCTCCAGTTCTCTAGTGTCATCAGACTGAGTACCCTTAGCCTATCCTCACTAAACATACCCCTTAGATCCTGGGACTAGTCTTCTGGCAAACCCATGCACTTTCTCCAATTTTTTGATATGCTTGACCAAGTGTGGGTTTCATACTAGTGCTGCATACTCCAATATGGTTGAAATCCCCTATGATGAGTAGCTTATGTGGGCCCTTCCAGCTAATTTGGCTAGTGTGGCCATCATCATCATTGTTTCATTATATTCTTGTCTTAGTCTCCTGTTGTTTGGTAGTGGGTTATACATCACAGTTAGAAGTGTTTCTACTATGTAGTCATTCGCTTCACCTCTGACCATTCCTCCCATCTCCTCAAAACTCCATTGTTTTTTTATCAGCATTGCATCTCCTCCTTACCTCCTTATCCAGAAGGAAATATCGCATATTTTATTACCCCATGAGATTTGTCTCTGTGAGTGCTGTGATGTCCAGGGATGCCTCGGTGATTATTTCCTGCCACTCGTCACTCTTATTTCTTGAAAATGGAATAAAATACCGACAAGTTGATGATTAAGACACATATGCAATAGTTACATATGTGTCCTAATTATCAACTCTTATTTGTGTGTGTGTGAGTGTGTACTCACCTAGTTGTGGTTGCACGGGTCAAGTCATAGCTCTTGGCCCCGCCTCTTCACTGGCCGCTACTGGGTCACTCTCCCTGCGCCATGAGCTTTATTATACCTCTTCTTAAAGCTATGTATGGAACCTGCCTCCACTACATCACTTCCCAAACTATTCCACTTCCCGACAACTCGGTGACTGAAGAAATACTTCCTAACATCCCTATGATTCATCTGAGTCTTAAACTTCCAACTGTGTCCCCTTGTTGCTGTGTCCCATCTCTTGAACATTCTGTCTTTGTCCACCTTGTCAATTCCTCTCAGTATCTTATATGTCGTTATCATGTCTCCCCTATCTCTCCTGTCTTCCAGTGTCGTCAGGTCGATTTCCCTTAGCCTCTCCTCGTAGGACATACCCCTTAGCTCCGGGACTAGTCTCGTTGCAAACCTTTGCACTTTCTCTAGCTTCTTTACTTGCTTGGCTAGGTGTGGGTTCCAAACTGGCGCTGCCTACTCCAGTATGGGCCTAATGTACACAGTGTACAGGGTCCTGAACGATTCTTTGTTAAGATGTCGGAATGCTGTTCTTAGGTTTGCTAAGCGCCCATATGCTGCAGCAGTTATTTGGTTGATGTGCGCCTCAGGAGATATTCCTGGTGTTATACTCACCCCAAGATCTTTTTCCTTGAGTGAGGTTTGTAGTCTCTGGCTCCCTAGACTGTACTCCGTCTGTGGTCTTCTTTGCCCTTCCCCAATCTTCATGACTTTGCCTTGGTGGGGTTGAACTCAGGAGCCAATTGCTGGACCAGGCTTGCAGCCTGTCCAGATACCTTTGTAGTTCTGCCTGGTCCTCGTCCGTTTTGAATTTCTCCTCATCAACTTCACATCATCTGCAAACAGGGACACATCGAGTGTTGTGTGTGTGTGTTTTTTTTGTGTGTGTGTATACTCACCTAGTTGTACTCACCTAGATGTGGTTGCAGGGGTCGATTCATAGCTCTAGGCCCCGCCTCTTCACTGGCTGCTACTGGGTCACTCTCCCTGCGCCCTGAGCTTTATCATACCTCTTCTTAAAGCTATGTATGGAACCTACTTCCACTACATCGCTTCCCAAACTATTCAACTTCCCAACCACTCTGTGACTGAAGAAATACTTCCTAGCATCTCTGTGATTCATCTGAGTCTTCAACTTCCAACTGTGTCCTCTTGTTGCTGTGTCCCATCTCTGGAACATTCTGTCTTTGTCCATCTTGTCAATTCCTCTCAGTATCTTATATGTCGTTATGATGTCCTCCCTATCTCTCCTGTCCTCCAGTGTCGTCAGGTCGATTTCCCTTAACCTCTCCTCGTAGGACATACTCCTTAGCTCCGGGACTAGTCTTGTTTCAAACCCTTGCACTTTCTCTAGCTTTTTTACGTGCTTGGCTAGGTGTGGGTTCCAAAACTGGTGCTGCATACTCCAGTATGGGCCTAACGTACACAGTGTACAGGGTCCTGAACGATTCTTTATTAAGATGTCGGAATGCTGTTCTTAGGTTTGCTAGGCGCCAATATGCTGCAGCAGTTATTTGGTTGATGTGCGCCTCAGGAGATATTCCTGGTGTTATACTCACTCCAAGATCTTTTTCCTTGATTGAGGTTTGTAGTCTCTGGCCCCCTAGACTGTACTCCGTCTGCGGTCTTCTTTGCCCTTCCCCAATCTTCATGACTTTGCACTTGGTGGGGGTTTAAATCCAGGAGCCAATTGCTGGACCAGGCTTGCATCCTGTCCAGATCCCTTGTAGTTCCGCCTGGTCCTCGTCCAATTGAATTCTTTTCATCAACTTCACATCATCTGCAAACAGGGACACTTCAGTCTATTCCTTCCGTCATGTCGTTCACAAATACAGAAACAGCACCGGTCCTAGGACTGATCCCTGTGTGTGTGTGTGTGTGTGTTAGTGTGATGTGTGTGTTGTGTGTGTGTGTACTACCTTTTATTTGTGGTTGCAGGGGCGATCTCATAGGTTTTGGCCCCACCTCTTACTGGTCGAACTAGGCCCTCCTCCCTGCTTCATGGGCTTTATCATACCACATGTTAAAACTCTGTATAGTTCCTGCCTCCACTGCTTGCCAGACTATGCCACTTCCTGACACCTCTATGACTAAAGAAATACTTCCCTGACCTTCCTGTTCTCTAGTATCGTCAGGCCGATTTCCCTTGACTTTTCTTCGTAGGACATTCCCCTTAGCTCTGGAACTAGTCTTGTTGAAAACCTTTGCACTTTCTCTAATTTATTGACGTGCTTGACCAGGTGTGGGTTCCAAACTGGTGCTGCATACTCCAGTATGGGCCTGACGTACACGGTATACAGAGTTTTGAACGATTCCTTACTGAGGTATTGGAATGCTATTATCAGGTTTGCAAAGCGCCCATATGCTTCAGCAGTTATCTGGTTGATGTGCGCCTCAGGAGATGTGTGTACTCACCTAGTTCTCACCTATTTGTGGTTGCAGGGGTCGAGTCACAGCTCCTGGCCTCGCCTCTTTACTGGTCGCTACTGGGTCACTCTTCCTGCTCCATAAGTTTAATCATACATCTTCTTTAAGCTGTGTATGGATCCTGCCTCCACTACATCACTTCCCACACTATTCCACTTCTTGACAACTCTGTGACTGAAGAAATACTTTCTAAAGTCCCTGTGATTCATCTGAGTCTTCAACTTCCAACTGTGACCCTTTGGTGCTGTCATATCTCTGGAACATCCTGTCTCTGTCCACCTTGTCAATTCCCCTCAGTATTTTATGTGTCCTTATCATATCCCAATTACCTCTCCTGTCCTCCAGTGTCGTCAGATTGATTTCCCTTAACCTCTTCTCGTAGGGCATGCCCCTTAGCTCCGGAAGTAGTCTTGTTGCAAACCTTTCCACTTTCTCTAATTTCCTTACGTGTTTGACTAGGTATGGGTTCCAAACTGGTGCTGTATACGGTGTACAGGGTCCTGAATGATTCCTTATTGAGATGTCGGAATGCTGTTCTTAGGTTTACTAGGCGTCTCTATGCTGCAGCAGTTATTTGGTTGATGTGCGCCTCAGGAGATGTCCCCAGTGTTATGCTCACCCCAAGATCCTTTTAAGTGAGATTTGTAGTAGTCATGTATCGGATATCCGCATCTGTGGAGCATCCGCACAGTTTCTTATATTTGCGTCCGCATTTTACTGTAAACAGATATCAGCATACGTATCCGCATCCGAAATCCGTGGAACATCCGCACAATTTCTTGCATTCGCAAAATAAGTAAGACATCCTCATACACATCAGCATCCACAGATATCTAAATTTTCACATCCGATTCATCTCTAGTTTGTAGTCTCTGGCCCCTTAGACTATACTTCGTCTGCGGACTTCTTTGCCCTTAGTGGGGTTGAACTCCAGTTGCCAGTTGCTGCACCAGGCCTGTAGCCTGTCCAGATCCCTTTGTAGTTCTGCCTGGTCTTCATTCGATTGAATTCTTCTCATCAACTTCACGTCATCTGCAAACAGGGACACTTCTGAGTCTAATCCTTCCGTCATGTCGTTCACAAATACCAGAAACAGCACAGGTCCTAGGAGTGACGCCTGTGGAACCCCGCTCGTCACAGGCGCCCAGTCTGACACCTCGCCATGTACCATGACTCGCTGTTGTCTTCCTGACAGGTATTCCCTGATCCATTGCTGTGCCTTCCCTGTTATCCCTGCCTGGTCCTCCAGCTTATGCACTAACCTCCTGTGTGGAACTGTGTCAACCGCCTTCTTATAGTCCAAGAAAATGCAATCTACCCACCCCTCTCTTGTCTTACTGCTGTCACCCTGTCATAGGACTCCAGTAGGTTTGTTATAAGATTTCCTATCCATAAAACCGTGCTGGCTGTTAGTTTAGTGATAAGCTCATTCATTTCTAGGTGCACCACCGCTCTTCTACTGATAATTTTCTCTTTGACTTTTCATACTATACATGTCTGAAGTGTAATGCTTCGTGTCTGTCTCCTTTTTTCAAAAAAAAATGGGACTATATCTGCTGTCTTCCATACCTCAGGTAGTCGTCCTATTTCGATAGATGTGTTGAAGATTGTTGTTATTGGTACACATACTGCCTCTACTCTCTCTCTCTCAGTACCCATGGAGATATGTTATCCACTTAGCAGCCTCTTCACTTTTTTCTCGGTTGTATGTATTGCGTCCAACACTTAACGGTGTACCCCACCTCTCTGTCTTTCTGGAATCCCTTCTGTCTCCTCTGTGAACACTTCTTTGAAAATCGTGTTGAACTCCTCACATACTTTGCGGTCATTTCTTGTGAACTCCCCTCCTTCCTTTCTCAGCCTTGTCACCTGGTCCTTGACTGTTGTTTTCCTCCTGATGTGGCTGTACAACAGCTTCGGATAAGATTTGGCTTTCCCTGCTATGTCATCGTATTGTCGTTGGGCCTCCCTTCTTACCTGCGCATATTCATTTCTGGCTCTACGAATATTATCCTTGTTCTCCTGGGTCCTTTGCCTTCTATACTTCTTCCATTCTCTAGCACATTTGATTTTTGCCTCTCTACACCTTTGGGTGAACCACGGGCTCATCCTGGCTTTCTCGTTGTTTCTGTTACTCTTGGGTACAAACCTCTCCTCCTCTTCTTTGCATATTGTTGTCACATATTCCATCATCTCGTTTACTGACGTCCCTGTGTGTGTGTGTGTTTGTTTTTGTGTGTGTGCACGCACTCATGGATCTTATTACACGAACTTTGATTTGACTTTTCCTCGTGCCCTCTCCCTTGCTCCTATTAATACCCTGCCGTTCCACACTTCTATGCTTATCCTACCTTTCCCACCTCCTTATCTGAGCACTGTATGGCCCTTTCAGGTATAGTACCTAATTTGATTATATTATTACTATTATCTATTTATGAAAAGTAATCTCATAAATAGATAATAGTAATAGTATAATCAAATTAAGCACTATACCTGATAGGGCCATACAGTGCTCAGGTAGGGAGGTGGGAAAGGTAGAATAAGCATAGAAGTGTGGGAGGACTGTATGCCTATATAAATTTTGATATACCCTCATATGAAACCAAAAAATCTGCAACAGTGAAGATATTCAATGGAATTGTGTGAATTTGTGTAAGAGACTCCATACAGCATAGGCGGTCCAAAGAAAAGGAAGGAGTGGTAGACTAATATGGACACTCAGATTAGTGGCATAGCTTTAAGTGGTAGGGGGTAAAACGTAGCAGGCCAAGGCACACACACAAGCTCATTGCCAGTTTCCACAAGTGAGATAAGGTAAGATCAATTTTTGTTCAGATTTCTAACCGCCCAGGATAACCCAAGAAAGTCAGTGCGTCATCGAGGCTCCGTTATTTCCACTTTGGTGGAAATAAGTCAACTAACACCCAGGTACCTACTTACTACTAGGTAAACAGGACAGCAGATGTAAGGTGAATAACACTGAGGTACTTACTTACTTCTAGGTAAACAGGGACAGCAAATGTAAGGAAACATGCCCAATGTTTCCACCCATGCCGGGGACTGAACCATTCAGTGTGTGAGGCGATAACGTTGCCAACCGAGCCAAGGGAAACCTTACCTAGCATTGGAAGCTGCGCAGTTGAAGGTATTGGACATTTTGGGGCCACTCCAGGATGTTGAGAGTGAGTTCAAAGACACTGACCTCAAAGCAGCTGCATATGTCAATTTTTCCATGAATCTCGCCCTCCTTACTTCACTCAATCAGTGAAAATTTAATGCCGATCTAATTACGCGTTCTCCAGTTACAGGTGAACGAAAAACGAAAAGTACCTAATTAGCACATCCTCCAAGATACCCAATTAACACATTCTCCAGAGTACCTATTTAACACATCATCCAGAGTACCTAATTAACACATCCTGCAGGGTACCTAATTAACACATCCTTCAGGGTTGTCGAGAAAATTCTCCAGTAAAGAGGGTATCTCTCAGCCCCCTCAACCCTCTGAAGGACTTACCCTCCCAGAAGGGGCTAGTGGACTCTTCCTTCCTCGCAAACAACTTGATTGAAGCCACATGTTTGTACTGGCGTCACGAGGCACGATTTCTTCTCCTTGCTAGTGGTCTTGTTGAAAGTAAACAGTGAAAATTAAACGAGAGTAATTACTATTTCTCCTTAGCAGGAAAATTAAGGAAAACTGTGCTCCTTTATTGCAAGTTGGGACTACAAAAAATTCAGGTCTATAGCTAGATATCAAGAAATCTACTTTTTTGTATTGAATACTGTCAGGGCCAGTTTAAGCCGATTGGACCGATTGCTCCCAATTGGTCCTCGTGCCTAAAGGGCACTTGAGTGTAATCTACTCTCAGCTTATGTCTATTGAATCTGAAATTAGCAGAAGTTTAAACTTCGACATAATTCTAAAAGACTTTGCAGAGAAAAAAAGTGAGAAAAATAACTTTCTCCTAATAAAAGGCAATAATAACATGAATCATTTATAGTTTATGAATGTTAAGTGTTTTTTAGAAGTCCAAAAAAGATCATTTGTTTCCTACAGTGCACTTAAATTCTGATTTTTTTTCTGTAGAAAAATAAATTAATATTTTTAATAAATCATTTCACAGTCACTAAAGCAAGTGGTATTGTGACTAAGTACTTTTCAGAGGTGATATACAAATTTTATTTGTGGCGTCTCCGTTATTTATCGTCCAATTTTTTTTTATTTTTGGCACATGTTTAGAAGCATGTAGTTAGAATGATGTGACAGAGTTTCAACAAGATCGGAGTAACAAACAACTGAGAAAAAAATATTTACTGATTTTGACATATAGCAGCCGGTACTTCCGGTTTGGCGGTACTAGCGGCGCTGCGAACACTTCCCACTCGTAGAATACATCTAACTCCAATATCTGGTGAAATGAATGAATGCGTGATAGCTTGTCTTCATGCCGAAAAAAATACATTTAGTACGCTTTTGACACTCACTAAAATATCTGCCTTTTTACCCTCCCTACAAAATGAACAATATTTGAGATATGTGGAAAAATTTCCAAAAGAGGGGGGTGTCAGCCCTTTCTGACCTTAGAAAGGGCCCTGCCATTATGGGCTCAGCCCTTAGAAAGGGCCAGACATCATGTCTGGGTTTACTGGTCAACAGTTTAATTGAAAACATATGGACGAACCCAAACAGTCAAGAGTCACATAGTAGCTGACCAGGGTTGCAACCAATGTGAATTAATAAGTGAGACATATGATATAAATGTGATTCTTTGCCAGAGCAGAAAAGTTATAGTAAACTGCTGTATTAGTTTCTACACTTGAACATTACAATCATGTGCTCCAGTGATCGAAGTATTTAGAGAACACAAGCATTTGATTTGCAACTTCTTGCAGTGTTTAGCAAGTGTAGAATTGTGCTGAGGTCAGTGATGCCCAGCTTGACCAAGCTGTGGGACGTAGGACAGATTAGATTGATCTAAGATACCTAAGGGGAAAGGCTTACGGGCAGTATATAACCGGACAAAGAGACATTCATGTGCATTCGTTCTCCTTCAATCTCCACTAATGTCGGGAAATAAGATAAGATCTCTGTTCCAGCGTGTTTAGTGTTTAAAATCGCGGTATATTCAGAAGTGTGCATAGCTTCTTATTGCTGCTAAAAGACAAACGTAGAGACAATCGCTAGAGAACTCCATCGAAACAAGACGGTGACTCATCAGCAGCATTCTACAAATCAAGACAGAATTTCTGCCATATATGGTGGAGTCATCACCATTGCTCACGTTACACGAGCAAGGTATGTTTTCATATTCTTGCCAGGCAGGGAACTGTGCAGTTTTTGTATGTCAGGAGCATCAAAATTTACCTATTGACGGCGGTTATGCGTGGACTTTTAAGTCCAAACACGTGAGTGACCTCCTCAGTCTTTATAATGACAAGATATGGGCATACGCTCCTTTGGGGCAATATATTATAATCACGTGTATGTTTTTACCATACAGCCCATGGGGAATGAGGCCATGGATGTATCCTCTGTGAAGATGTCGGGGATGGCTGCGACTTCTTGGATTCATCAATAAGCTAAGTAGCAACATTACAATTCACCATATCGGAGGGGTCCATTTTCCCACAAGTCTGGTCCTTACGAACCGGAAGTTTGGTCCCTTTCCCCACAAGTTTGGTCGTATTCGAACCGGGATAGTGGTCACATGGTGGTCCAAAGATTTATACTCCAGTGTATAAGTGTCTACGATCCAAGGTCCTTCGACAAATGCTGTAAAACTAGTGTTTTACAGAAGAAATCAGAATATATGAGGCCCTACTCTCATTCAAAGAGCATGGGAAGCTCTTGCGAGGCATAGAAAACGTGAGGCGCTCACCCGATACCAAGGAAAGAAAACGGTAGTCGGGTCACCCATGGATGGGGGGAGGACTCACCCATCAAGCTCTACTCGCCAGCAGAAATGCTGACTGAAGCAGACTAGCACACAGCTGGTCTGTGAATGTGTATAGCATAAACAGTTTATATATACACATAGTGTTTATAATATTTATAGACACAAATTAAGAGAAGAAACTGTGTATTATATTTGTCTCTTATATAATATAGGAAGTAATATTAAGTTTAAACTTTCATATTAATTAACATTGTAACAGTGACACTTTTATAAGCATATAAACATTGAATATATATATATATATATATATATATATATATATATATATATATATATATATATATATTATATATATATATATATATATATATATATATATATATATATATATATATATATATATGTGATATACATTTATGCATTTATATAGTTTATATGTGTGAAGTGACGTCAGAGCTGAGCCTTAGTGGTTTAGCTGAGACAGCAATTCAGGACACAAACACCCTCGGTGTTGGTTCATATGTACCCTCAAAGCCACTGACCTTGAGGTCACGGCTACTAGGTCAGCAATTCGCTGACACAAACAAAACTCAGCTGTGAAGCTGAAGTTTTAAAACACTCTAAGTGTGCTGCTAGTTATTATTATTAGCAAAAATGTCGTCATTAATTAATCACAAAATTCAAAACTACAGACGAAAATTACTCAGTTAGAACAATTATTTTCAGTCTGTATAGGTTTAACCCAAGACACAAATATAGACTATGATGAGTTGGAAATTAAATCTGAATTACTTAATAAATGTCTGGAAATCATTAATTCAGACTATGAGAATTATGAAAATGGTTTTCTAGATACCAAAGCATCAGAGGAAGAAATTAAAAGTGTCTTGGATACCTTTAGTAAACAACAATTAAGGTGGACAGGAATACAGGCTATCTGCCACAAAACTTTCCCAAAAAGACCAACTGTAGCTAGTGGTCAGACACCTGTCCCCACACCTGCACACCTGGTGTTGGCTTACCAAGACTTCCCAAATTGGCTATGCCTATTTTTGAAGGTAATGATTATGAAGAGTTTATCAGTGGGTTTCATTCTTTAGTGAATTCACGTACTGACATAGATGAGATAGCTAAGTTCAATTATCTCAGATATCTCGTGAAAGGTGAACCCTATGAACTGATTAAATCATTTCCGGTGGTCAAAGGCAATTATGCTCTAGCCTTACGTGTCTTAGCAGATAATTACCTTGATGCTGACAAAGCCAGGGTTAGACATGCAGTCTTAATATCAAGCTTGAAACCACCCAAACATTGTCTTTCAGACTTACAGTCATTTAGGATCACATTAGACAATAGTCTTAGAACTCTAGGAGTTAAATATGACCTGAGGCAATGTGATTGGTTTATCAGTAGTATTGTACAAGATAAACTGTCACCACAAACCATTGAACGTTTAAATATTATGTTCAATAAACGCTATTTCACTTGTGAAGAAATTAGCAATGGTTTACAAACAATAGTCTCATGCATGCAAGCAACGAGACAAGATGAGAAATCCACCAATCCTGTTGTGGATAATAAACCTTCAACTCAGTACAAAAAGAGTGTACCTACTCCCACTAAACCACATAATGGGAAATCCCATGTAGGCACTTATCAAGCTGTGAACACAACAGACAGTAAACAGACTGTCACACATAAACGTACTCCAAAATGTGTACTTTGTGATGAAACACATTGGCACAGTATTGCATTCAATACACAACAATGGAGGCACGGAAACAACGTGCTCAACAGCTGGAAAGGTGCACTAAATGTTTAGGTAAACACAAGGGAGGTAAATGCTCACTGAAGAAGTGTTTTAAATGAAAGGAATGCATCACACCGCATTATGCCCAAGCACTTATGCTTAACAACCGACTTCCACAGAGTTAGGAAGTCAACAAACAGCAGCATTAAATGTGAGAGATAAGTCTAAATCGACTGCTCTCCCAATAGCTCGAGTAGAGTTATCCCATAAATTACACAAAACCAATGTGCTAACACTATTTGATCAAGGCTCACAAAGGTCTTTCATAAGACGAACAGTGTTGGAAAAATTGAATAAGCAACCCCATGCCAAAATACAGTTAGAAATAGCTGGATTTTTCCAAAGTTCTGGTAAGCAGAAATATGATCTAGCCAGATTCACTGTTGGTCTAGGAAACAGGAAAAAGACAGTAGAAGCTGTGGTAGTCGATGATTTGCCTAAGTCAGTGAAGATCCGGGGAATAAGAGATACAGTTGCAGCACTGAAGGCGGCCAAGGTCAAGTTAGCCTGTCCTGACATACAGATGGACACAATTAGTCCAATTGATTTAATCATTGGAAGCGATTACTATCACTCTTTTGTGGAAAATATAGTAAGTAAACATGATGTTCACTTGCTGAAAACAGCTGGAGGCCATATGATATGTGGTCCAATTCCCTCTCAAAGCGGGAAAGAAGCTGATAATGATTCAGTAGAAAATGTACTAGTTACAAGAATAACTGCTGATCATGTACCACAACAAAAATTATCATTACTGGAAGAAATGAATGAACCAGTTAATAAGTTGTGGGATTTAGATGCGATAGGTATTGATGTAAATAAACCAAGCCCACAGGAGCCTGAGACTTATAACCAATATTTGGACACTGTCAAATATGAAGATGGACAGTATTGGGTTAGGTTACCATGGAAATTAAATCCACCACATCTACCTAGCAATTATTGCATAGCTTTTGGACAAATGAAAGCACAAATACATGAGCTCAGGAAGAATTCAGACTGCTGACTGTCTATGATAATATCATACAAGAAGAGTTAGACAATAAATTCATTGAGGAAATAGTTGAAGATAAGTTAAAGAGAGATGCTCATTATCTACCGCACCACAGAGTCAGGAAAAATTCTGAAACCACTCCACTACTTGTTGTATACAATTGCAGCGCATGTGCAAATAAAGATTTAGAAAGCCTTAAATGACTGTCTGATGACCGGACCCTCACTAACTGAGAAGCTTGGAGACGTGCTTATGAAATTTCGTACAAATCCATATGCCTACACGGCTGATATTTCCAAAGCTTTCTTAAGAGTAGGACTACAAGAAATAAATAGAGATTATACTCGATTCTTGTGGCCAGAAAATCCAATGATCATCAAAATCCTGTGAAAACTTATCAAGTCAGTATTATTTGGTGCAACATCCTCTCCATTCTTACTAGAAGCTACTCTAAATACACATTTGAAGAAATCTGAAAGTCCCTTCAAAGAAATCTTAAAGAAAAGTTTCTATGTGGACAATCTTCAAGGTACTGTGAATAAAGAGGAGGATTTGAAATCCTTATACAGAGAAGCTAACAAGGAGATGAAAGAAGCAAATATGCCTCTAAGGATGTGGAATACTAATTCAAATCAATTAAGGGAACTTATCAAAGAAGATTTCCCTGAAGCTGAAATTCCTGAATACAACAACATGCTTGGACTTAATTGGAATACACAGGAAGACACTTTGAGCCTCGAAAGGATAAACCAAAAATCAAGCAGTACACTCACTAAACGTAGTTTACTGTCAGAAGTATCACAATGTTTTGATCCTCTAGGACTCGTCTCACCAATTACCATAAAAGGTAAAATGCTTGTACATGATGCTTGGAAGCTCAAAATAGGTTGGGATGAGAACTTGCCTCTAGAAATAAATCAAGAATGGGATGAAATATCCAAGGAGTTTAAACAACTTCATGAAATTAAATTTCCCAGACAAATGGGTCAAGAGGGAAACAAGTACACATTACATGTATTCTGTGATGCGTCAACCAGAGGTTATGGCGCTGTAGCTTACATGAGTAATGCTGAAGGAAGTACTTTAATTACTTCAAAGGCCAGGGTTACACCCTTGAAGGTCAGAACAGTACCACAATTGGAACTGAAAGCACTCTATGTAGGTACAAAATTAGCTGTCTATCTCAACAAAGTACTACTTGATCATCTCACTTTTGAAAAAAAACTGTGATCTGGAGTGACAATGAAGCAGTTCACCAGTGGTTAAGAAATAATAATACTAAGTTGGTCTATGTACAAAATAGAGAGCAGAAATATGAGAGATGCAGAGAACCCAGCTGACATGCTGTCACGTGGTGTCCCACTTAAGAACTTTGGGGAAAATAAATTATGGCTCCACGGACCTAACTGGCTCTCTAATGAAAATAACTTTCCACAGCAAAATGCTCACATTATGCCAGAAGAAACAGTCTGCTTGAACACAACAGAAATAATCTGTTTAAATACTGCAGACACAAAGGAAATAGTCATTGATGGATAAATATACTCATGTTTGGGTTAACTCTTAAGAGTTACACCTCTTGTCTTTAAATTCATTAAAAGGATAAAACCTAATTATGAATTACTTGAACCCATTACATACTGGATAAAGTTAATACAGAAAGATGTTTTCTCTACAGAGTATAGATTTCTGGAAACTCAGGATAAATCACCAAAGAAACCTGATATGATTAATTATTTAGGACTTTATCTCGACTCAGAAAAGATTATAAGATGTCGAGGAAGAATTCATAATTCTTCACTACCTAAGGAAACAATACATCCAGTATTGATCCCCAAGAATCATTGGCTAACAAGACTGATTATTCAGAATGCCCACAGTAACGTGTTACATGGTGGTGTAGCTGACACTCTTTGTCACATACAACAATCCTACTGGATACCTCAAGGTCGACAAAGTATGAATAAACAAATAAGAGACTGTATTACTTGTCGTCATTATGATATGCGAGTATGTCATAATCCAGGTCCACCTCCATACCTTTCTGAAAGAGTATGTCATGTCATTCCATTTGAGGTGACAGGTGTAGATTACACTGGACCAATAATTTTAACTAAAACAGTTGACAAAGTTCCTATAAAAGTGTACATCTGTTTGTTCACCTGTGCTACGACTAGAGCAGTACATCTAGAAGTAGCTACTGATATGTCTGCTGAAACCTTCATCAAATTGTTTAGAAGGTTTGCAACCAGAAGGGCATGTCCCAGGCTGATGATATCAGACAATGCAACGAATTTTGTTGCTGGTGCTGCTTACATAAACAAGATTTTTGAGCAGCCAGAAGTACAACATATGATGAATCAACGCAATTGTCGTTGGAGATTCATTCCTCCTAAATCCCCATGGCACGGCGGATTTTATGAAAGAATGATAGGCATTGTAAAACGTTGTCTAAGGAAGACTCTTCATTGTCAGAGAATCGACTTAGAAGAATTTCGTACAGTCGTAACTGAAATAGAAAATAGAGTCAACAACAGACCTTTAATGTATGTTACCGATGATCTGGACAATTTAGAAGTGTTAAGTCCATCTCATTTACTACACTACATGGCAGAAGGCTCGAACCTGTTCCTCCCATGAATGATAAAGAAATAATAGAGGATCCTACTTATTTCGAACCTGAGCAACTCAGACGTAAATTAAAACACCTTAATAAAGTGATTGAACGCTGGGAGAAAATTTGGAAAGAAGACTCTCACCTCATTCAGAGAACACTTCTATGGAGCTTGTGTTCCAGAAAATTATAAGTCCTTAAGACCTGGTAACATAATGATTATTAACAATGAAGGTCTGAGGTCCCAATGGCCTCTTGGAAAAATTGTGACCATATATCCTGATGCAAATGGAATCATCAGGACAGTTGATGTTTTGAGCAAAGGTGTAGTGAATAAGCGGACAATAGATAAATTTGTGCTGTTAGAATTACACAGTGTTGAAAACAAAAATAAAATTAGTGATTCTCTAGAAACCACACAGACTAAAGCTGTTCAGAAAAGACAAGCAGCAGTGATGGTGAGTGAGAAAATCAAATTAATGTTAAGCGATGAGTAGTTCACTTACAGCGAACATTCGCTGCCCCCCAGTGTGGAGAAAATTCTCCAAAAGAGGGAAGTATCAGCCATTTCTGACCTTAGAAAGAACCTTGCCCTTAGGGGCTCAGCCCTTAGAAAGGGCCAGATGTTGTGTCAGGGTTTACTGGTCAACAGTTTAATTGAAAACATATGGACGAACCCAAACAGCCAAGAGTCACGTAGTAGCTGACCAGGGTTGCAACCAATGTGAATTAATAAGTGAGACATATGATATAAATGTGATTCTTTGTCAGAGCAGAAAAGTTATAGTAAACTGCTGTATTAGTTTCTACACTTGAACATTACAATCATGTGCTCCAGTGATCGAAGTATTTAGAGAACACAAGCATTTGATTTGCAACTTCTCACAGTGTTTAGCAAGTGTAGAATTGTGCTGAGGTCAGCGATGCCCAGCTTGACCGAGCTGTGGGACATAAGAGAGATTAGGTTGATCTAAGATACCTAAGGGGAAAGGCTTATGACACAGTGTATAACCGGACAAAGAGACATTCGTCGTGTGTTCGTTCTCCCTCAATCTCCACTAACGTCAGGAAATAAGATAAGAACTCTGTTCCAGCACGTTTAGTGTTTAAAATCGCGGTATATTCAGAAGTGTGCGCAGCTTCTTATTACTGCTAAAAGACAAACATAGAGACAATCGTTAGAGAACTCCATCAAAACAAGATGGTGACTCATCATCTGCATTCTACAAATCAAGACAGCATTTTCGCGTCACCATTTGGAGAAGACGCGGGCCGGACATACCGGCGAACCTACAAGAAGAAGCATTTTCGCTGTATATGGTGGAGTCAACACCATTGCTCACATTACACGAGCAAGGTATGTTTTTATATTCTTGCCAGGCAGGGAACTGCGCAGTTCTTGTATGTCAGGAGCATCAATATTTACCTATTGACGGCGGTTGTGCATGGACTTTTAAGTCCAAACATGTGAGTGACCTCCTCAGTCTTTATAATGACTGAAGATATGGGCATATGCTCCTTTGGGGCAATATATTATAATCACATGTATGTTTTTTACCATACAGCCCATGGGGAATAAGGTAATGGATGTATCCTCTGTGAAGATGTCGGGGATGGCTGCGACTTCTTGGATTCATCAATAAGCTAAGTAGCAACATTACAATTCACCATATCGGAGGGGTCTATTTTCCCACAAGTCTTGTACTTACGAACCGGAAGTTTGGTCCATTTCCCCACAAGATATTCCAAATTTTGTTTCACCAGATAAGCAAACACACTTTGTTTTATGTTCCCTGTGAAAATCATTTCAATCTAATCATTAATAATGGAGGGATGGCAAGCAATAGGTCAAAATCTTATTTTCGAGATAATCGTGGAAAAGCGTGTGCGCCTCATTTACGTCAAAAAAATCAAGAAAATCTAGCTGTTTTGGGTTTTTTCTACGCCTTGTAAGTGATTTCTTATTGTTTCCCATGTTAAAATGCCGTTTTCTTTGATTACGCCAGCAAGGCAATGGAGAAAAACCGTATATTTATGAGCAGGAACATGGCTAGATCGAGGTCTCCGATGACTTCACTCTCCGGTATATGACACTTATTATTATTTTGGCCTTCTTTATTATGCTTTTATCTTATATATCTTATGTCTGATATCATTTTTGAAGAAATGTTATAAGCAAATAAAGTGTATTAGTAATAATAACGTCAGCGGCAGCGGCAGCGGCAGGAAGCAGCAAGAACCTTGTCCTCTACTTTTACTTCCACCTGAGGTTCCCAGCAGCCTTGTGATGGCCTAATCAAGACCCACATACCACTAACATATGTGGATACCCAGAATGATATAAATCAACTACAGTAATCATCCAAAAATACACAAATCACCAACTAATAGGACTCGTGTTACCACCACCTGCCCCGCTGCCATTGAAGTGATACTCCACAACATTCTCCCATTCCACATCGCCTACTATTCATCTGAAGCCACGGTCAATGGCCAAGGGTCATAGCAACAACAGAAGATCCAGTAAGCAGCCAAGAACTCCTAACATCCCAGGTGAGACAGCATTTCTACAAGGAAAACTTCTCGTCCTGCCAGCCAGGCCTCAACCCCCAAACACCTGCACCATCATAACACCCGACAGACAACAACAATAATGGCCGCCGCCACAGTCCAAGATAACTCTTTCCATGGATTTGATGTTAAGAAGATTAATTTACCCAGAAATATCTAAACTCCTTATGATCCAGAACCAAACAATCACCAAGCTTACCCAGGAAATGCAGGAGCTTAAAACCTCCAACGCACAGTACCTCATCAAGATCACAACTCTGGGAGACAAACTAACCACTCTAGAACAACGAAGCAACACCCACACCCAGTCCGTGGACACCATCAACACTCTAAAAGATCAAGTTACCCAACTGAATAGGAACATCATAGAAGAAAGATCACTAGTGGATCTACAACTTACTGATGTCATCAACAACTTCCACGACCATAATGACCAACAACAGCTAAGTGACGCTGTTGTAGTTAACAGCAAACATCTTCCACCTTCAGTCACCCAAGAGACATGCATGGAGGCCACCCTACAACTCTTCAAGGACCACCTTAGCCTAAACATACGAAATGATGAACTAAAAGATTGCAAACTGATGGGCTACCAAGCAGGTAAAAAAACAGTGCTATTAAAATTCAATTCCATCTTGCAAAGAAACAACCTACTAAAAACATCCATAGTTATGAAATCTGATGTGTACGTTAATGTGTGCCTTACCAAAACAAGACAAAACCTCCTTTATCGATTAAGAAAATTACGCAATGCCCAAAAAAATCATCAGTGCTTTGTGATGGATGGTAAAATCGCAGTTAGGAAACAGCCCACTGGGAAGAGATATTTCAGTGCAACAGAACATGAACTCAAAAGATTCCTGAGTGAGGTTGGGTTAACAGAATTAGAATAATATGTAGTAAACCCACTGTCCAAGATTAGTGTTATGAACCATCTATAAATTTTGTTCCCCAAAATTCTAATACCCTCTTACCATTAAATTTTCACTTCTATAACCAACTACCATTCTACCTCATAGTCTTAATTTGTATTTGATAACTACAAAATCCCCTTATTATTCAAGCTTTATTGCACAATTTTTATTTTAAAATTATTATTGCCCCATTTTTTTATACTTCATTGCTCAATCTTATTTTTACCTTTATTTTTATTAACCTACCATTGCCAAGGATCCAAGCTTCCATATACAGCTACAACATCATTGCCCTATCTTAACCAATTATTCTTTTTAATAACCTGTGGCAAATATCCCATTTTACTTATTTTAATATCTACTGTATACCATTCTTTGCCCCTCTTTAATTTTTTATTATACTTTTATATAAACCTGTATTATACCTTTATATCTATTGCAACTATTCTCTAGTGCAATTACAAGTAACACTCTGGTGCTACTTTACTCTATAAATATCTTATAACTACCTTATTATCTTGTTAATATCATAGGTAATATCTAGTTTACCTAATTACAGTCTAGCTTATTAAATAACCAACACCAAACTCATTGGTGCTACCCAATTTTGTAATTTAAACTTAATAGTTTGTCTAAATTTTTAATTTTTACTGTACTTTATTTCATTCTAGCTTAATACATAACCAATACCAAACTCATTGGTGCTACTTTGTTTTTATATCTAATTTTTTATTTCATACTAGCTTAATACATACTCAATACCAAGTCCATTATGTTTATATGTTACTATACTCTATTTGACCAATGTGCATTAGTTATATACTTATCAAAACATCCCCTTACTACAGATGCCAGTACTATAACTCACCACACTATACATAACAAAATTACTATTTAACCTAAATGATGAATGATCACATCGACCCTGATCTAAACCTATTTAATCAAACACCCATTCAAAATTTACTGGAAAATAACTGTCTCTACTACACCGCATCACAAGCCCAAACTGTCCTAAACACTACTAAAAGTATAACAGTACTTAACTACAACGTCCGATCCTTAAGCAAACACTATGATGACCACCTTGCCCT
Source organism: Cherax destructor (assembly GCA_009830355.1). Classification (NCBI taxonomy): domain Eukaryota; kingdom Metazoa; phylum Arthropoda; class Malacostraca; order Decapoda; family Parastacidae; genus Cherax; species Cherax destructor. The sequence goes on along the minus strand of WNWK01010453.1, from coordinate 33,009 downwards.
CCTTGGTTCCCTAAAGACAACCTTCACATGTATTGTCCTTACTGAAACCTGCCTTAAGCAGGATACAATAGATATCTACTCGCTGCCAGGATACAGAGCAATACACAACTGCAGACCACATCAAGTTGGGGGAGGTATTGCAATCTATTACTCTAATGAAATATCCTGTTGTGACACCACTTGCTATAATGATGAATATGGAGAATATATTTTTGCTAATTTTACTGCACATAACCTTAAGACTCCCATAACAATCGGAGCCATTTACCGGATGCCTCATACAAACATCCCAAATTTTAGCGATCAACTAAAAATGCTAATAACAAACAACCAATTGAACAAACACCACCTTATTTTAGCTGGAGACTTCAACATCAACCTTGGCCAACCAGTTGACCAGCCAGTAACCGATTACATCAACAATATGAACAACACACTTCTCATACCAACAATAACCAAACCAACTAGGCTTACTGAGACGAGTGCTACCCTAATCGACCATATATGGACCCATATCCTAGCCCCCCTTAAATATGTCATCATATCAAAAACAATATACTCAGATCACAACATAATAGAGGTCCAGACATGCATGCGGAGAGCCCCAGATCAACAAAATGTGATCAGCCGTGAGGAAGCTTTCTCCAAATTCAACTTCAATAACAAAAACATAAGGTGGGACCAAGTAAACCAAGTCCTAAATGATATAAACTGGGAAGATTGCCTAAGCATCACGGATCCCAACCTATGTCTAGAACAAATTAACTCTGTGGTACTTGAGGTTTGCTCAAGGCAAATTCCCTTAAGGAAAAGGAGGAGAAGATGCAAACTAGAAAGAGAGAGGCGCTCCCTATACAGGCGAAGGCACAGAATAACGGAGCGGCTACAGGAGGCCAATTTCTCTGAAATACGTAGGGAGACACTAGTCAGAGAAATAGCAAACATCGAATTAAAACTAAAGGAATCTTATAGGAATCAAGAGACACGGGAAGAACTAAGAGCCATAAATGAAATTGAAAGAAACCCTAAGTATTTCTTTTCCTATGCAAAATCAAAGTCGAGAACAACAACCAGTATTGGGCCCTACTTAAACCGGATGGGTCCTACACAGATGACAGCAAGGAAATGAGTGAGTTACTTAAATCCCAGTATGACTCAGTCTTTAGCGAGCCACTAACCAGACTGAAAATCGAAAACCTAAATGATTTTTTTCATGAGAGTGCCACAGAACTTGACAGATGCATGCCTTTCTGACATCATCACGACGCCAAATGACTTCGAAAAGGCAATAAATGACATGCCCATGCACTCCGCTCCAGGCCCAGACTCATGGAACTCCGTGTTCATCAAGAACTGCAAGAAGCCCCTATCACATGCTTTTAACATCCTATGGAGAGGGAGCATGGACACTGGGATCGTCCCGCAGCTACTAAAAACAACAGACATAGCCCCGCTCCACAAAGGGGGCAGTAAAGCAATAGCAAAGAACTACAGACCAATTGCGCTAACGTCCCATATTATAAAAATCTTTGAAAGGGTTCTAAGAAGCAAGATCGCCACCCATCTTGATACCCATCAATTGCACAACCCAGGACAGCCTGGGTTTAGAGCAGGCCGCTCCTGTCTGTCCCAACTACTGGACCACTACGACAGGGTCCTGGATGCTCTAGAAGATAAACAGAATGCAGATGTTATATACACAGATTTTGCAAAAGCCTTTGACAAGTGTGACCATGGTGTAATAGCACACAAAATGCGTGATAAAGGAATAACAGGAAAAGTTGGTAGATGGATCTATAATTTCCTAACACGTAGAACACAAAGAGTAGTAGTCAACAGAGTAAAGTCTGAGGCAGCTACTGTGAAAAGCTCTGTTCCACAAGGCACAGTACTTGCTCCCATCCTATTCCTCATCCTCATATCAGACATTGACAGGGATATAAGTCACAGTGCTGTGTCTTCCTTTGCAGATGACACCCGAATCTGTATGACAGTGTCCACCATTGAAGACACTGCAAGACTCCAAGCAGACATAAACCAAATCTTTAAATGGGCTGCAGAAAACAATATGAAGTTCAATGATGAGAAATTTCAATTACTCAGATACGGAAAACGTGAAAAAATTAAAACCTCATCGGAGTACAAAACTAATTCCAACCCCACAATAGAGCGAAAAACTAATGTCAAAGACCTGGGAGTGATCATGTCAGAGGATCTCACCTTCAAGGACCATAACAATGTAGCAATTGCATCTGCTCGAAAAATGACAGGATGGATAATGAGAACCTTCAAAACCAGGGATGCTAAGCCCATGTTGACACTTTACAGATTGCTTGTTCTATCTAGGCTGGAATACTGCTGCACACTAACTGCACCTTTCAAGGCGGGTGAAATTGCTGACCTTGAAAATGTGCAGAGAACCTTCACCGCACGCATAAGTGCGATAAACCACCTCAACTACTGGGAACGCTTGAAGTTCCTAAACCTGTACTCTCTAGAACCCTTGCGGGAGAGATACATTATTATATACACATGGAAAATTCTCGAGGGCTTAGTACCAAACTTGCACACAAAAAACACTCCCTACGAAAGCAAAAGACTCGGCAGGCGATGTAACATCCCCCCAATGAAGAGCAGGGGTGCCACTAGCACGTTGAGGGACAACACAATAAGTGTCAGGGGCCCAAGATTGTTCAACTGCCTCCCAGCATACATCAGGGGGATTACCAACAAGCCCCTGGCTGTCTTCAAGCAGGCACTGGACAGGCACCTCAAGTTGGTACCTGATCAGTCGGGCTGTGGTTCGTACGTTGGACTGCGTGCGGCCAGCAGTAACAGCCTGGTTGATCAGGCTCTGGTCCAACAGGAGGCCTGGTCACGGACCGGGCCGCGGGGGCGTTGACCCCTGGAATTCTCTCCAGGTAGACTCCAGGTAGAGGCTGCTGAAGGAGGGTATTATAGAACCAAGTAATTTTCCTTGGGGTGCACAGGTCGTTGTTGTCAAGGATGATTATAGGAAACGGAGGCTGGCTATCGACTATTCTGAGACAATCAACAAATTTACACTTCTTGATGGGTACCCTCTACCTCGAATTGCTGATACAGTGAACAAAATTGCTCAGTACTATGTGTTTAGCACAATTGATCTACGAAGTGCCTATCATCAAGTCCCTATAAGGAATGAAGATAAACCATACACAGCGTTTCAGGCTAGTGACGGCCTCTATCAGTTTACCAGAGTCCTTTTTGGGGTTTCCAATGGGGTAGCCTGTTTCCAACGAATTATGGATTCACTCATTCAGGATGAGCAACTTATTGGAACTTATGCATATTTAGATAACGTTACCATTTGTGGCAAGATCCAGGAGGAACATGATGCAAACCTTGATAAGTTTTTGGAAGCTGCCAAGAAGAAAAATATCAGTTACAATGAAAAAAAGTGCACTTTTTCCACTAAAAGGCTTAACATCCTTGGTTATGTGGTGGAAGGAGGTGCAATATCCCCAGACCCTGAAAGACTTCGACCTCTACGGGAACTTCCAATGCCCCAAGACAAAAAGTCACTCCGAAGAACTCTTGGTCTCTTTGCTTATTACTCACAGTGGATCTACAACTATTCAAGTAAAGTTCGCCCACTGAGTGCTACCACGATATTTCCTGTGACAAAGGAAGCAGAAACTGCTTTCTATACTCTTAAAAAGGACATTGAAAACTCAGTAGTTCAGGCCATTGATGAGTCCCTACCATTTGAGGTGGAAACGGATGCATCTGAAGTTGCCATTGCTGCAGTCCTATCTCAGGCAGGACGTCCCGTAGCTTTCTTTTTGAGAATTTTTCAAGGATTTTATTTCATTGCAGATTGCAGATTACATAGGTATTGGTAGTTACAATGTAAATTGAGTGCAAGGAGAGCCACTGACATGCCATGGCATTAGGGGCAGCTTATTCTATTCCTTAAAGACTATGTACTTAATATTAGAGAAATTTATTGAGTTTATTCTAGTTAAAAATTATTTTCAAAATTACAATATGATAAAATTTTACTGTTTAAATTATTATATAATGATATTAGATTGTTACAGGTGTTAAGATTCTTGAATGATAATATGGAATTGAGATTATCTTAAGGAAAATAACATTGAGCATTTTTGACATTAACTTATAATATGAGTAGGGGTAACATAATAGTAACATATTATTAAAAATTGAGATTATCGTATAGGAAAGTAATAATGAGCATTTTCCAAAGTAGTTTATAGTATGATCATTTAGTTTTGGGTGAGTAGGTGGTTTTTGAGTTGAGTCTTAAATTGATTTTCAGACAAGATTATCTTAATATTTACTGGTAATGAATTCCAGATTCTGGGGCCCTTTATGTGCATAGAATTTTTACATAGGTTGATATGAACACGGGGTATATCAAAAAGTGATCTGTGTCTTGTGTTGTGGTCATGGGTCCTATTAAAGTTGGTGAGGAGAATTTTGAGCAGAGGGTTTATATTAGAGTGTAAAGTTTTATATATGTAGTAGGCACAAGAGTAAGTATGAATGTTCTTTACGGTGAGTAGTTTGAGACTTTTGAATATTGGTGGAGTATGCTGTCTAGAGTGGGAATTTGTTATCATTCTGACTGCGGCCTTTTGTTGTGTTATGAGTGGTCTAAGGTGATTTAACGTTGTTGATTCCCATGCACTGAGTGGTCTAAGGTGATTTAACGCTGTTGATCCCCATGCACACATTCCATAGGTGAGATACGGGTAGATAAGTGAATGATATAGTGCAAGGAGAGCTGATTGAGGTACATAATAGCGTATCTTTGATAATATGCCTACTGTCTTCGAGATTTTCTTGGAAATTTGTTGTATATGTGTTTGGAATTTAAGGCTACTGTGAAGGTGGATTCCTAGGAATTTTCCCTCTGTGAGTCTTGTGATGGGTGTACCATTGAGTGTTATGTTAAGTGGAACATTTGTGGCTTTGCTTCCAAACTGTATGAAGTAGGTCTTGTCAGTATTGAGAGTAAGCTTGTTAGTCGTCATCCATGTTGATATTTTCTGTAATTCGGCATTAACAGTGTTGGCCAGTATAACTGGATTTGGGTGAGAGAAGACATATGTTGTGTCATCTGCAAATAAAATGGGTTTGAGTAGTTGTGATGCATTAGGTAGGTCATTTATGTAAATGAGGAATAGGAGTTGCCCCAGGACACTTCCTTGAGGGACTCCGACTGTAATTTGTTGTGTGGAAGAGTTCGCTCCATTTGTGTACACGTATTGGCTTCTGTTGGTGAGGTATGACTTTAGGTAGTTGAGTGAGTGCCCTCTTATACCATAGTGTGCTAATTTTGTGAGCAGTAAATCATGGTCGACTGTATCAAAAGCTTTGCGTAGATCAATGAAGATTCCCAGTGGGACTTCTTTTGTCTCAAGTGCTGTATATATTAACTCCAACATGTGCGTAATAGCATCGTTTGTGCTCTTGTTTGTCCTGAATCCAAATTGACAGGGGTTGAGTACATTGTGTGAGACGAGGTAGGAATAGATTTGGCTATGAATTAATTTTTCGAAGATATTAGAAAGCAATGGTAAATTAGAAATTGGTCTATAATTATTCAGGTCTGTTTGATCACCTCCATTGTGGATCAGGGGTGACCCTAGCTATTTTGAGAATTGATGGAAAGGTAGAGGCTTCAATGGATTTATTGAATAGTGTTGCTATAATTGGTGCTATGCTGCTGTAGAAAAGGAAGCCCAGGCCATCATAGAAGCAGTTCGCCACTGGAGGCATTATTTAACAGGCAGACATTTCACTGTAAGGACTGACCAACGGTCCGTGATGCATATGTTTGACAAGAAGCACAAAAGTAAGATCAAGAATGACAAGATATTACGCTGGAGGATGGAACTATCGTGTTATAACTTTGATATTCTGTATCGACCGGGTGAAGAAAACATTTCACCTGATGCATTCTCTAGGTCCCACTGTGGAGCAGCATGTCATGATTTGCAATCACTCTCAGAGCTCCACAAGGCCTTGTGTCACCCAGGAGTTACACGCCTGTATCATTTTGTTAAATCTAAGAATATGCCCTACTCAGTGGAAGATGTGCGACAAGTAATCAGATCATTCAGAGTGAATGATCTGATCCAGCCAGAGAAAACTCATCTCATAAAAGCCACCCAGCCTTTCGAGAGACTGAATATAGATTTCAAAGGACCTCTACCAAGCATAAACCAGGAAAGGTATTTCCTTAACATAGTAGATGAATATTCAAGGTTTCCTTTTGTGTTCCCCTGTGCAAACATGACTGCTTCAACTGTCATCAGTTGTCTTTCCAAGTTATTCACTATTTTTGGTATGCCGGCCTATATCCATTCAGACAGGGGATCCTCGTTCATGAGTAATGAATTTCAGGAGTTTTTGGCTAACAAAGGGATTGCTTGCAGCAGAACAACAAGCTACAACCCTCAAGGCAATGGTCAAGTAGAGCGGTTCAATGGTACTATATGGAAGTCAGTTACAATGACACTGAAATAACGCAATCTACCGGTTCAACACTGGCAGACTGTCTTACCTGATGCCCTTCACTCTATTAGATCATTGCTGTGCACGGCTACTAATGCTACCCCTCATGAGAGACTCTTCAACTATTCACGTCGTTCCTCTACGGGAGCCTCCATGCCCACCTGGTTATGTCACCCTGGACCCATTCTCCCGAAAAGTCACCGTAGGATGAACAAGACAGATCCTTTAGCTAATCCGCATTATGCCCACATTCGCTACCAAAATGGTGAAGAGACTACTGTATCTACAAGACACTTAGCCCCAGTTGAAACCAATGTTAGAGTGGAATCTCAAGATACACTAATAGATGTTGTGAAAGATGCTTCGGTTTCTCCAGGGAAGCCCCTTGAGGCTACCCCTATTGAAATAGAGGACGCTGCTCCAGCAGATAGTCAAACCCCGCTAGAAAATACCGAACACAGTGAAGAGGCTCAAGGGCTACGAAGGTCTGGACGTACACGTCACCCACCTAACCGTTTGAAGGATTACTGTTTCTGATATTTTAGAAGGGGGAGATTGTAGTGATACCCCTCTTGTGGGGAGCCGCAGCAGGACACAATAATGCACCACCTCAGGGGCCCCTTACAATAACAACAAACATAGTACAGCGATGTACCAGCACATGGTGTGTCGTCCTCTCTCTCTTACACAGATACATTCGTGATGCAGATTACATGGTAAGCTTAATATGTCGCCAGTAGCTATAGCTTTTCTAAGGACATATGCACCTTACATCACCTGTCCTGCAGCAGCAGCAGTCATTATATGTATTAGCCTGTATTTTCTTCTGTTGCAGACATGTACCATGGATTCTGTGTTCAATAAAGCCTAGGAATAAGGCCTGTGTTTCTATCACAACAGGTCAGTCCCTCAATCTTGAGTCGATGTTGTCAGTCCATCAATCTTTAACAGAATACAGCATATGTGCTAGTAAGCAGCTTATATACCGTAGGCAGGAGAGGTGCAGATGTTGCTGTGTCAGACAGGATGTAGATGAATGTGTCTAATTTATCAACTTGTTTCTCTGAACCATTCATCTACAACCTGTCTGATACAAACGGATTCTTCAATACTTGTCCAACCTTTGTCTTGATACAAACGGATTCTTCAATACTTGTCCAACCTTTGGACGAAGACCTACTTCGACTAGTGGATGGTACCACTATGACCCCGCCTCCTGCTTTGGCTCACCTGTCTACAGTATATATGCATCTTTTATTGTCCTATGTTGTACTTACTACAAGATTGATGGACTGAATTTATTGACTCCAGGCCGAGGGACTGATTACCTCAAACTCCTCCTCCTTACAACTTTCTATTTTGTATTGAACTGATGAAGCCACTGTGTGGCGAAACGTTTCCTCAATAAAGATACCCAAGTGTTGCATATGTGTCTAATTTATCTAATACCAATTATATGTTGTGTACCCAGCAAGCCTAATCCTGTACAGTCCACAATTTTAATTTACCAGAGTAGCTGGTTTTAATATTATAATTATTAATTTAATGTCAGGTCTAGCTTTTGTGAAGTGGTAAGGAGTGGGCATCGAGGAAGCCGCTCTTCCTATCTTCTGCAAGGTATGTAAATGTTGTACGTACACCTGTTCATTTGTACATTATGGTTTTCTTATGAAAGTGATCTAATGCAGTTAGCATTACAAACTCCGTTTTCTCTTATACTAACACGCCTGAAGGATGGGTCAACAGGCCTACTGCAGTGTTCCTCCTTTCTTATGTTCTTAAAAGAAAAACAATAAATCATACAGTAGACTCACCAAACTTAGTTTACTGTCAGAGGTATCAAGATGTTTTGATCCTCTAGAACTCGTCTCACCAATTACTATAAAAGGTAAAATGCTTGTGCAAGATGCATAGAAACTCAAAATAGGTAGTTAGGAGAACTTGCCACTAGAAATAAGTCGAACATTAATTAGGTATCCTCCGGGGTACCTAATTAACACATCTTCCGGGTTACCTAATTAACACATCATCCGGGGTACCTAATTAACACATCCTCCGGGGTACCTAATAAACATATCCTCCGGGTTACCTAATTAACATATCCTCCTGGGTACCTAATTAACACATCATCCGGGGTATCTAACTAAAACATCCTCTGGGGTACCTAATTAACACATACTTCGGGGTATCTAATTAACACATCTTCCGGCGTACCTAATTAACACATTCTCAATTGAAGGATAAATTACTCTTGCACTCTAGAATGAGACGATTTAAACAACTTATGACATTTATACATATATTTTTTCACTAGCCATTTTGATTATGATTTACTTATAGTAAATTAAGAATTGTAGTGACAGTGTTGTAAACCTGTCTTACCCATTGACAGCGTCAGGTTTTTTTTTTTTTTTCACTTTATAAAGCCGAGTATAAAGTTAAATTCGCTAATTTATTTGGGAAACAGCGAATTCATTTTCATTACAATGAGGCTTCATATTCATAGAAAGTCATATTTTTCAGATAACTGTATTGAGTTTTAGCATAAAATGTTTTTAGTTATATATTACTAAATCAATCACAGTATTACACTGAAAGAATTTTACATTTTTTTTAACACGCTGGCCGTCTCCCACCGAGGCAGGGTTACTCAAAAAAGGAAAACTTTCACTATCACTCACACTATCACTGTCTCTCTTAATACCTTTAGAGTGCAGGCACTGCACTTCCCACTTCCATGACTGAAGTACGGTTAACAGGTTTCCCTAACTTCCTTCCCAAAATATTACCCTCCTCACACTCCAACATCTCATTAAGTCCCAAAATACCATTCGTATCCACTCCAAGCGAACACGCTCATCAATGCCTCCTGTATGTCCAAGCCCACTACACACAAACCTCCTTTACCCCTCCCTCCATCCTAACTCAAACTTTATAAACTACTAAAACAGACTTCTCCCTTAGCATCATATTTAAAATTTATTTATGTAGTATCTGCCTTGGTAAATATGTATTGTAATACGAGCATTTTCTCTCCTTGTGCAGATGGATACACCAAGCAACAAGGAAATAGTCGACCTAACTGGCTTAAGAAGGTAACTAAGCCAGGTCTACACATCACAGATAATTGGAATCTACAATGATTTTCAGAAATTATGATCAGGTGAGTGTGTAGTAAGTAATACACTCATACAAACATTATCTCTCAGTTCATAACAGAATTCGAACCTGTAAACTCGGCATCAGAATATACACTACTTTGTTCACACAGCGTAGAAGGTCACTTCCCATACCCAGAACATCACGTTTGTACAGAGTTATTTCATCAAAACCTACCAATTGCGAAATGTTAAGCATTTCAAAATTGTTTCAAAGTTCACTGCATTTGGCAGAATTTGAAGAAATAACTTTGTACAAGCCTGGTGCACCGGGGTTGGTAGAAGTGACAGTCTAGCTCGGCTAGGCACCCATAATTTCTGGAGTCTGGCTGTGTGAATAAAGTACTGTGTGTGTGTATATATATATATATATATATATATATATATATATATATATATATATATATATATATATATATATATATATATATATATATATATATATATATATATATGGCGCTGGCATGGCAAGACGTGTGGCGGGCTGGCTGCGGGATTTTCAAGGATAAGTACTGATCAACGAGGCTGACCAGATCTAAGACTGAACAGGACTCAGTGTGAATACTTTGGGAAGAAAACATTACAGTGCATCGTTTCAACGCAAATAGTGGAAATGGTGTGCAGTTTGTGAAGGTTGGTGAATGGTGGTAGTGTGGAAGATGGCCAGTGTTGGTGGGGGAGAATAAGGCCTACACTGTGTGCCGGCCAAGATTATCGTATATACAAACCTCGGAAATCTCTCATAAAAACATCAACCTCCAGCACCATGCGCCATGCTTCCAGTTAACCTAGAAATGATTACGTGTCGATGCATGGAATAATTAGAGACATATGTTATGGAAAAAACAATGTGTGGTTAATGTTAACGAGGAGTGACCAGTGCCTCGTCCCCCACGCCACAGGGAGAGGGAAGAGGCGCTGTGTGTAGGTGGTGAGGAAGACTGGTGTTCAATAGTGCACATACCCACATCTTTCATGACGTACATGGGAAACAAATAATGTTGTGTGTATTGTGTGTGTTGTGTGTATTGTAAGACAGTGTGAACAATATATAGAGTGCAAAGTCCATGTGTAGTGTACCCCTCACTCCTCTCCCTGGCGACCCCACACAACAACCTGCGCCTCCCCACCCCACTACCTGCGCCTCCCTCACCCAAATCCCAGCGACACCCCTCAAGCCCTACCAGGCCACCACGGTCAAGTTCACTACCTTCCACGCACCTTACCCACCCAGCATGTCGTACTCCACTACAGTCTACTTAGCCAGATGAATGCCAGTCAGGAGGAAGGGAGCAGCCAGGAAAATGGCACGGCTGGCAATACTAGGAGAGGCAAGTGTCGGTCGTGTTTACAGCTTCGTTGTCTCAATTCTAATGGTTTCCTCAGCAAACATGGTAGCTGCCCGGGTTCAGGATCATCTAGAAGGGACTCCTTTGTACCTGCTAGTGTGCCATCATCCAGGAACCAGATGTTTAGCTCACTGGTCAGTCTGACTGTGATTTCCCAAACTGCTATGCAGAAGAGAAATGTGCAGAGGGTCCCCTTGCTGGACACCCTCTGATGATGTGATTTCATGCTCTCCAAACAGGAGCATTGATTCCTTGCTATATCCAGCTGAAACAAAAGGGAAGAGACCTGGGAAATGTTCTTGTACAGCTGCTAATACCACGTCTCTTTTCAGGAGATTAAATGCATTCTTGAAATCTAATTTAACCACTGCATTGTCCTCAGGCAGGTTGTCGATATACGCCCTTGTTGCATGAACCACTGCTTCACTTCCTTGAGAGACCCCAAAACCAAGCTGGTTTGGTTGAAGCATGATGGCCGCCTCTGCGCGAATACTTCTGACAGCAGCTTTAGAAACGAGGCAGTGAAACATGTTGCCCACTGCGATTGGTCTAATTCCTCCATCCTTCTTTTTAAGGGCACAAAGTGATGCACCAAAAAAGAAAGGTTTAATTTCGTCAGGAATCAGACCAGCCAATGAATTGTTGATGAACCTTGTGATCTCTGAAAGCAGTGTCTCTGCAATCTCCCCGATAACTGGATTAACCATTTCCTTTAAATGCTGTGGCCTTATTCCAGTGTAACCCCCAGCAGAGCCGGATGAGAATGGCATTATTGCTTTGTAAATGTCCGAGTCTTGCACAATTAATGGTTCCACAGTGGGGACAAAGGTGTTGGAACTGTTGGTGCCCCTGGTTTCCCTGGCAGGGTGCTTTCCTCTAAGTGCTTCAGCAGTGTCAGCATCCCTGTGGGCAACTGTATCTTCACTGGTAATAATTCTGATTGCTCCCACTGTATTGCCCTCTTCAATTTTCTTGCTCACGTGGACTCTGATTTTTTGCCGTCAGAGTGAGTGGGGGTTCTGCCTCTCCTATTTTTTGTATTGATGGGGAAGGTGAATGAGGTTATAGCTCTAGGAAAGTCTCTTAAGGATTTAATGATCATTGAGGCTAGCCTCTTTCCCCATCTTTCCGGCTAAGAAGCTAAGAAGACATTACCAAAAAGTAGCAAGTTGTGCCATGCCTTGATGGTTGGTGGAGCATTTAGGATAGCAGAACCATCGTTTACTTTTATTAAGAGGTCTGTAATTTTCCCAGCTGCGTGTGGACGGGCTGCTTTGGGAATAAGTGTGAGTGTCCTCGTACCTGTTGCTTTAATTGCTTCCAAGATATAATCTGATGAGATGAGATCTGTTGGTGTGGGTTCAGGTGCCTGAAGTTGCTTTGAGTTATCAATTTCCACAGGAGGACATCCTCAACCAGGGCAGCTACCATGTTTGCGGAGGAAACCAATAGAGTTGAGACAACGAAGCTGTAAATACGACCGACACTTGCCTCTCCTAGTATTGCCAGCCGTGCCATTTCCCTGGCTGTTCGGTTCCTCCTGACCAACATATATATATATATATATATATATATATATATATATATATATATATATATATATATATATATATATATATATATATACAGTGAACCCTGGTGCTCGACGTCGTCGGAGCTCGGCCAAGTCGGTGTTCAACGGTTTTTTTTTTTTATAATATTTTTGGCTCGGTATTAGGCAGCCACTCGGAGATGGGCGAGTTAACTATCCGTCCCTGACGCGTACGAGTGGGGCCGTGGCCCAGGGAGTGTAGCAGGGATGCAGGGAGTGTAGCAAGGATGCAGGGAGTGTAGTAAGGATGCAGGGAGTGTAGCAAGGATGCAGGGAGTGTAGCAAGGATGCAGGGAGTGTAGCAAGGATGCAGGGAGTGTAGCAAGGATGCGGAGTGTAGCAAGGATGCGGGAGTGTAGCAAGTATGCAGGTAGGTTCAGGATGCAGGAGTGTAGCAAGGATGCAGGGAGTGTAGCAAGGATGCAGGGAGTGTAGCAAGGATGCAGGGAGTGTGTAAGGATGCAGGGAGTGTAGCAAGGATGCAGGGAGTGTAGCAAGGATGCAGGAGTGTTGCAGGGATGCAGGAGTGAGCAAGGATGCAGGGAGTGTAGCAAGGATGCAGGGAGTGTAGTAAGGATGCAGGGAGTGTGCAAGGATGCAGGGAGTGTAGCAAGGATGCAGGGAGTGTTGCAGGGATGCAGGGAGTGTAGCAAGGATGCAGGGAGTGTAGCAAGGATGCAGGGAGTGTAGCAAGGATGCAGGGAGTGTAGCAAGGATGCAGGGAGTGTAGCAAGGATGCAGGGAGTGTAGTAAGGATGCAGGGAGTGTAGCAAGGATGCAGGGAGTGTAGCAAGGATGCAGGGAGTGTTGCAGGGATGCAGGGAGTGTAGCAAGGATGCAGGGAGTGTAGCAGGATGCAGGGAGTGTAGTAAGGATGCAGGGAGTGAGCAAGGATGCAGGGAGTGTAGCAAGGATGCAGGGAGTGTTGCAGGGATGCAGGAGTGTAGCAAGGATGCAGGGAGTGTAGCAAGGATGCAGGGAGTGTAGCAAGGATGCAGGGAGTGTAGCAAGGATGCAGGGAATGTAGCAAGGATGCAGGGAGTGTAGCAAGGATGCAGGGAGTGTAGTAAGGATGCAGAGAGTGTAGCAAGGATGCAGAGAGTGTAGCAAGGATGCAGGTAGTGTTGCAGGCATGCAGGGAGTGTAGCAAGGATGCAGGGAGTGTAGCAAGGATGCAGGGAATGTAGCAAGGATGCAGGGAGTGTAGCAAGGATGCAGAGAGTGTAGCAAGGATGCAGAGAGTGTAGCAAGGATGCAGAGAGTGTAGCAAGGATGCAGGTAGTGTTGCAGGCATGCAGGGAGTGTAGCAAGGATGCAGGGAGTGCAACATTCATGCAGAGAGTGTAGCATTCATGCAGGGAGTGAAGCAAGGATGCAGGGAGTGGAGCATTCATGCAGGGAGTGTAGCATTCATGCAGGGAGTGTAGCATTCATGCAGGGAGTGTAGCATTCAAAGAAAAAGGCCAGTAATCCCAGAAAAGAACTTGCCACCTGCAGTGTTAATGGAAAGGGATTCCTCTTCCAAACACTAGCATACTACTCCATCTTCTTCCCTCCTCCCGTGTTGCACACATCAACAACTCTTCAATAAATGTAAGTGACATGTTATTGTACTATTATTTCTTATTTTTTCATAAAAAATGTGTATAATTTAAGGTAAAAAAGTTCTAAAAAATATTTTATTTTAATACTTTTGAATGTCTGGAACGGATTAATTTTATTTCCATTATTTCTTATGGGGAAAATAGAATCGGAGTTCGACCAAACCGGTGGTCGACGGGCCCTCTGGGACGGATTACCGACGAGAACCGGGGGTCCACTGTATATTAATATATAAATCTTTCCCTCGGATTTGCGACACACAAGACCATGGTACCCGAATCGGTCTGCTACTTCACTGCCACAAATACACCTGTGTTCGGCGAAAATAGGGGCGGCAAGTCGAAGGGCAACACCAATGCGGATGGTCTGTGGGTCGAGGCGTGTGCCAAGGCTGGAGTTGAGAACAGACAAAAGAAAGTCCCCTGCATAAGGAGCTCTCACTGCAAGGAGGCGGGCTTTATCATTCCCTGACACACTCTGAAGCACTGCTGAGGCTATATTCTCTACTATTGGGATATCCCAGTGCGACTGTTTGTAGTTGTTGGGGGGAGCAGGCCTCGTTTCGGAGCCTGTTAGATTATCCCAGATACTGGCTCCATCAACGAACTTTTGGTCATGGATTCCAATCGTGTCCCTAAGATGTTCAGGGAGAATTTCTACTACAAGCCCTATGGATGCAATGTATGAAGACAGGAAAGCAGGTAGAGCAATCTGAGATGACTTGCGGACACCAATGCCTCCTAGTCTGACTGGGAGTGCCGGATGCCCAGCAGTAAGGAAACCACCACAACTATGCAGATCTGATGGCAGCCAAAAACGTCCAGATGATCTCACCCTTCAAGCCTGGACAGACGGCAAGCAGGTGGTGTGGGACTACACATGTGCATCAACCTTGGCTGATACCTATCTCCAATACACCAGGGAGGAAGGAGGGGCAGCTGCCACCTTCAATGAGTCCCAGAAGTCGAGAAAATATGGAGAACTTGCCCATCATTATATGTTTGTTCCCATAGGCTCAGAGATCCTTGGCTCATGGGGAAAGAGTGCATCTAAGTTCCTCAAGGAGCTGGGCAAAAGACTCAACAGGGTAACTAGGTATCCCAGGGCAGCTAGTTTTCTGTTCCAGCGACTCAGCACTGCTGTTCAGAGGGGTAATGCATGCTGTATTCTGGGCACGCGCCCCAGCTCTGAGGAGCTGGATGAGATTTTCGCATTATAATCAGTGACAAACATGTAACAATATGTATCAGACATGTATCTCTCACACCTCGTGTACTTTGCAAGCCATCTTTATATCAACAATGTATCTCTTAAATCTTTTGTAGCATATTATGTAATAATATATATGTCGTGCCGATTAGGTAAGTTAGTTAGTTAGTTCAGACTCTCAGGTAAGGACCCACTAGGGGCGAGGGGGAAGTGGGGACAGAAGAAGAATAGCCGGTGAGAGGAAGGACCGAAGTAGAAGAGAAAGAGTCAGGACTAAACCCAACAGTCTAACTGCTGCAGATGATTAGGTAAAACTTGTGATTTTGGCTTAAATAGCAACGCTAATCTTGCCATATAAGACAAGCGAAAATTTGTGTATGCAATAATTTCGCAAAAATCATTCTGAACCCAACGAAAAAAATATATTTCATTGTGTTTGTTTATTATTAAATTATTGTAAACGTATCAAAAATATATTTAGTTGGATTAGGCTAAATTAAATTGCTTTTGGTTTAATAAGGTTAGGTAAGTTTTGTAAGATTCTTTTGGTACAAAATTATTAATTTTTACATTAATATAAATGAAAAAAAATATATCTTTAAACGTATAAGAGAAAAGTTTAGAAAGGACTTAATTTTAGATGAGTTCTTGCTAATTGACCAGTTTTACCTATTAGGCACAACATATATATATATATATATATATATATATATATATATATATATATATATATATATATATATATATATATATATATATAGTATATATATATTTTTTTTTTTTTTTTTTTTTTATTACACATCGGCCGATTCCCACCAAGGCAGGGTGGCCCGAAAAGAAAAACTTTCATCATCATTCACTCCATCACTGTCTTGCCAGAGGGTGCTTTACACTACAGTTATAAAACTGCAACATTAACACTTCCTTCAGAGTGCCGGCACTGTACTTCCCATCTCCAGAACTCAAGTCCGGCCTGCCGGTTTCCCTGAATCCCTTCATAAATGTTACTTTGCTCACATTCCAACAGCACGTCAAGTATTAAAAACCATATGCCTCCATTCACTCCTATCAAATACGCTCACACATGCTTGCTGGAAGTCCAAGCCCCTTGCACACAAAACTTCCTTTACCCCCTCCCTCCACCCTTTCCTAGGCCGACCCCTACCCCGCCTTCCCTCCACTACAGATTTATACACTCTCGAAGTCACTCTGTCTCGTTCCATTCTCTCTACATGTCCAAACCACCTCAACAACCCCTCCTCAGCTCTCTGGACAATCGTTTTGGTAATCCCGCACCTCCTCCTAATTTCCAAACTCCGAATTCTCTGCATTATATTCACACCACCATTATATATATATATATATATTATTACAACCTCAGGTTCAATGGCCTGTTAACCTGAGTGTAAAGGGAGCTTGGAGCAAAGAAACACAGTAGAAGATGTATTGAAATTGTATTTCCTTCAAAAAATCAGATAGATTAATTCCAGACTTTTGTCTTTTCCTTCACCAAGTAATTGTTGTTGTTGTTGTTGTATGTTCGCCGGTACATCCGGCCCGGGTCTTCTCCAAATGGTGACCTGGCATCCAAGTAATTGTGATTATATAAGACTTTTGTCTTTTCCTTCACCAAGTATAACAAAGTGCTATTTACACATATGTACACTATGTACAAAGGAGTAGTGTTTAGTGCACGCCACAGTTGTCTAGGCTAAGCAGCAGCCAAAAGACTGACAACTTTCCACAACCAGCTCTATGCAGGAATTCCAATGACAAACCACGAGTGGTAACCACGTCACCTTTGTCATTGTTAAACTCGCATTTTAATTGGCTGAGCCGAGTCGTTGATTTGATGATGGGGCCCCATCACCAAACCCTTAACGATGGTTCGCTGGTTGGAGGAGCCATGCGGGTGTGTTTAACATGCTCCGAATAAAGGTTACATACTTTTGCATGCAACATATATATATCT
Organism: Cherax destructor; assembly: GCA_009830355.1. Lineage (NCBI taxonomy): Eukaryota > Metazoa > Arthropoda > Malacostraca > Decapoda > Parastacidae > Cherax > Cherax destructor. The sequence goes on along the minus strand of WNWK01010453.1, from coordinate 15,603 downwards.
ATATATATATATATATATATATATATATATATATATATATATATATATATATATATATATATATATATATATATATTATTACATAATATGTTACAAAAGATTTAATATATATATATATATATATATATATATATATATATATATATATATATATATATATATATATATATATATATATATATATATATATATATTTCATTCATTGGGTACCACCTCTAGAACTTTACTGGGGACACTCATCCTCAGAGAAGACAATAAACATACCTCAGGGAAAACTCGAGGTTCTCCCCAGAGCTGTTTGAATATTTTCTACTCCTACCACCCCCTATATATACCATATGAGTGCTTTATTAACAGACAGAATACATTGACAGAAAACACAAACATGAACATGAATACATTGGTACAATATAGCAAAGACAATGAATCTCCTCAAGCTCCTCCAAAGCCGGATGCGAGCCCAGTATGCAGCATGCATTTCCCATTTGGATGGCCACGCTGAGGTGTTGGAACATAAAAGAGGCTGCCTTTGGGTCCCTGGTGGTGTCAATGAGTCTGGAACCCAGTTTGTTAAGGAAACGTGTTGCATTTTTTCCCCATGATCCCAAAGTCTCTGATCCCACTGGGACAAATTGATACTGTTGGCTTATGTCCCTGTACGTGCCGATTTTGTACTCCTCCCATTGCCGAAATGGGAACTGTTTGGAGAAAGTCCCCAGAGTGAAGTGCACTCACAGCTAGGAGACGAGCAGTCTCCCTTTTTGATGTTACATCCATAAGCATGTTGTCAACCATCTTTTCATTGATGGGGCCATCCCAAATTGATTGTTTGTAGGCAAGTTCTGCACTAGGTCTTGGTGATGGAGCAACAAGAGTCTCTCATTCAGTGATGGCACTGGCATAGCTAGGGTCCTGTATTCCTGCTGAATCACTGAGGTTGTCTGGAAGAATTTATTTTATTAACTCATTTGATGGTATGGAAGAGGATAAGAAAGCTGGTAGGGCAATCTGGGAGGATTTGCATACTCCCAGCCCCCCAAGCCTGACTGGAAATGAGGCTTGCAACCACTGTCCATTTTCGAGGGAAAGATTCAATACTCTAGCATGGTCTTGAGGAGAAAGTCATATTCCTTAAGTTTCGGACTGCTGAAGGCTGGGGAGCATCTCAGGAAGTAGAAAAGTTTTGGGATTGACAGGCACCTGGTGAGTAGGCAGATGACATCATGTGTATCGTTGTCTTTCAACCTGCCTTCCATCGTCCTGAGGTCTGAGATTTTTTTTCTAGGACCAGATCGATGACATTGGGCCCAAGAGGAGCACGAGGAGAGTGGTGTTGGCTGGATCAATGGCTCATGACCCTGGTAAAACAGCACTAATGTGCTGGATCATCTGTGGATTGGAAGAAACTACTTCACATTTTGTGGGGTTTAAAGATAGGCCCATGCTCTCTCCCATATCTTTAATTTTCCTGATGTCCTCTAGAGAGATTCTGTAGTGCCAGCTAGTGTACCATCGTCCAAGAACCAGATATTGAGCTCACTGAGAGTGCTTCTGTGACTTCCTTGATGACCAGACAGAATAGAAAGGGGGCGAGAGGGTCCCCCTGTTGCACACGCCTCACATGAGTCAGTTTCATGGTTCCCAAACAATAGTTTAGAAGCCACACTATAACACGATTCTATGAAGGGATATAATCAACATCAATGCATAAAACGTTGAACAGTTCACTATTTATCATTAATAGTTTAGTAAGTATAAAGTATAAGGTAATAAACATAATAAAAATCTGAGGAAAAGAGAAAAAATAAAATTAGACATAAATAACACGATTCTATGAAGGGATAGAGGAAGTGAAGTGTCTAGAAACTGCTTGAGAGCAGCATCCCTTCTGACTGAGTTGAAAGCATTGGCAAAGTCCAATTTGATCAAATTTTTTTCATTGGACATGTTGATGTATATTCGGGCTGCATGGGCAGCTGCTTCACAGCCTTGTTGAACACCAAAACCGAGCTGAGTTGGTTTCAACACTGAGGCAGCCTCTGACTCCCCATTCATACTGCAGCCTTGGCGACAACAACCTCTCTGAAACCTCACCAAGTGCTGGATTGAACATTTGTTTTAAGTGTTGTGGCCTTAAACCGGTGAAACCTCCTGCTTAGCCCTGTGGAAATGATATAGCAGCTTTATACACATCAGCGTCCTGTAAGGTTAAATGTTCTTCATATGCTGCAATGTCAGGGAGGTCAGTGTTGGTACTGGGAGCCCTGGGTGGATGTTTGTCCTTCAGGGTTTGTGCTGTAATGAAGTCCTTAGGAGCGATGGTATCCTCACTGGTTATAAGCCTCAGTGCTGCAATAGTATTACCCTCTTCTATTTTCTGTTAATTTGGGCCCTGATTTTTGAGGCGTCAGGTGTCCTGTTGTTGGTATTTGCCCGGCGGGTGTTTGACGCCCTGGAGGGGAGACAGACGAGATTGTCATCTCTAGGGAATGCATTTATTGCCCTAGTAACATATGTTGCTAGTGACTTGTCCCTCCTTAGTGGGACAGCCAAACAGGCATTGCCAAATAGCAGTAGGTTGTGCCAGGATCCGTTGTTTGCAGGAGCATCGTTGACTTTCTTCAAGAGGTCATCGAATTTGCTAGCAGCTTGATGGCGAGCTACTTTGGGTGTGTGTCAGCATCCTGATGGATGTTAATTGATTGCAGATTTTAGGTCCTCTGTAGAGGTGAAGTCAGGTAGCTGTCAACTCTGTCTGCTGGGAGGGCCTGTTGGCTGTTCCCATTTGGAGCCTCCTGGAGCCTAGACATTCATGGATGTTGCCAGTTGAGGATTGAGTGCACATACCCTGTGGCACACCTAACAGTTGTCTCGTGGATGGGTTCCACGTTGTTGGCTCTGTCTTGGAGATTCCTGGGAACTCGGCACTTCTTGTGACATTGCTGACATCGTGGGGTGGGTGGGCACCAGCTGTGGGGTAACAGGTGATGGATAGCATGGATGCACGGGGCATGAGGGTTGGGGAGTAGCTGCTCGAGTAATTGGTGGGGCACTAAACGGTAACACCCTTGGTCAGGAAGTCAGTAGGCCTAGACTGGAATGTGGGGAGGGGACCAAGGATGGGGGGCGATGGAAGTGGCTCTATCTGTTCACTAAAGATACACATCACTAACTTTTTATAATTGTTATACACTTATCATTCAATTTAGAAAAACCGCTTGGCACACTAATCACCGTGTTCTCATTGTTAACTGAGGTGTTCTTCTGTTCATCATCCAATGACAGAGTCTTGAGCGACCCCTCGACCCCAAAACCCCACCTCAATTCCCAACATGCACACTGCACTTTCAATGATACAGAAGTATTACAGCCTCAGGTTCTAAGGCCTGTTATCCTCAGTGTAAAAGGGAGCTTGGAGCAAAGAAACACAGTAGAAAATGTTTTGAATTGTATTTTCCTTCACCAAGCAATTATATATCTGAATTTGTATTTTCCTTCACCAGTATTTCATTTAAACAACTATATACACTATATACAAATAGAGAGTAGTATTGAGTACGCCATGGTAGTAAAGACAAAACAACAGCAAGGAGCAAAGACGACTGTGCAACAACCAGCTCAGGAGTGGGAATGACAATGGCAAACATGTAGAGTGGAATCACATCCACCTTTCTGTGCCAGATCCACATTGTAATTAGCTGAACCAAGAGTGTTGATCTGATGATTGAGCTGATCACAAAATCATAACCTGGTTAGCTGGTTGGTGAGACAGTCTATATGGGTGTGTTTAACATGCTCTGAATAAGGTGACATGCTATTTGCATGCAACAAGCAGCAGTCTGATGCAGAAGTTGTCACGACTCTGTAATCTCTGGTGGATACTCACATTGACGTCTGCTTAAGCTTCAGCCCTTGCCAAACATGTTGATTCTTTGTTTACCCACAAAATGTGTGAGCACCACAAATGGCTCCCTCCCTCCCGTTGGCAGGCGTATATATATATATTAAGTCAGGAGTATCTGAAAGTTAGAGCTAAGGAAAATTTAACAATAATGTTGAAAGATCAGTTATGGAAGAGGAATATAAATGTATAAATTCAAGTAAGGGTAGAGGATGAAAAGTGGGTCATAATGGCGCGTGTATGCCTGGAGAAAGAGAGGAGTGTCGAGGAGAAAGATTTTGGGGGATGTTAGAGAATGTGTGGAACTTTTTGAACTTAAGTGAAGATATTGTAGTAGGGACCTAAATGCTAAAGTAGGAAGCATTTAGAAGGTGTGGTAGGTAGTTTGGTGTGCCAGGTATAAAATGATAATGGGGAGCATTAGCTTGACTTTGTATAGAAAGATAGTAAGTATACAATATGATGTAGGGCGCAATAACAGTAGTTTGTTTGGACTACGTATTAGTAGATAAGACTTTTAGTAGACTTCCAGAATGTACATGTTTATAGAGGAGCCACGAATATATCAGATCACTTTTTGAATTTGTAGCTACTGTGCAATGGTAGATGGAATACAAGAAAATAGAAGCACTTAGTAAGAAGATGAAGGTTTCAAACTGAATTGTTACTTGGGTAAGATATAAACAACTGTGGAGGTTAGATGGGCTATTGAGAATATAGACAATGGGGTTGAAAGATGTATGGTAGGTTTAATAATGTGGTAGAGTGTTCAGCAGAAGTTTGAGGTTATAGGAAGAGTGGGTGAGGAGGGAAGAGTGATTAGTGGAATGATATAAAAGTAAGAGAAAAAGTTTGCATAAGTTTTGGTAGAAAGTGATGCAAGGAGGGAAGAGTATAAGGAGAAAAAGAGTTAAGAAATTGGTGAAGCAATGTAAAGAGAGCAAATGAGAGAGTAGGTGAGATGTTAACAATTTGTTGAAAATAAGAAATAGTTTTGGAAGTTAATTAATAAGTTGAAAACGCCTAAAGAACGAAATAGATTTGACAATTAAAAATAGGAAGAGAATTATTAAATGAAGTTAGAGAGTATAGGGAAGATGGAGAATATTTTTAGTAATTGTTAAATGTTGATGAATAGAAAGCTGTATTCGTGGCATAGGGCAAGGAGAATAACATCTTATATGAGTGAGAGGCAGTTGTGAAGTGTGGGGTAAAAGTTTGTGAGGCAGTGGGTAGAATGAAAAGGGGTAATGCAGCTGTAAATTGGATAAAGACAGAAATGCTAAGCAGTGGATATATAGATTTTAGAAATGGTGGGTATTCTTCAATAATGTATGGAAAGAGGTAAAATGACAAGGGGATTGGCAAGAAGCATTCATAGTTCCACTTTGTATAAAGGCAAAGAGGACAAAAGAAATTACCAAAATTATAGGTCTGTTGGTATACCTGGTAAAGTGTGATGAGTTATTATTGAAAAATTAAGAGTAAGACGGAGTAGGATAGCAGATGATTTGTGTGGTTTTAGGAAAGGTGCAGGTGCGTAGATAAGTGTTTCAGTAAGGCTCTCTGAACAGTATTTAGATAAGTGAAACATTTCTTACAACGTTGCTGATTTGAAAAAGTGTATGATAGGGCAGATGAGGATGCAATATGGCAGAGTGCAGTGTATGGAATAGGAGAGTAGGTTACTGAAAGCAGTGAAGAGTTTATACGAGGATAGTGAGGCTCACAGGACTAGAGTATGTAGTAAGAGAACGAAGTGTTTCAGTAAAAGTGGGCCTTAGACAAAGATGTGTGATGTCACCGTGGTTGTTCAATATATATTTATAGCTGGGGTTGTAAGAAAGTGAATACGAGGTCTTGGCAAGAGGTGTGGGGTTAAAAGATAAAGAATCTAACACAAAAGTTAGAAGTTCCAATGTTCTTTGCTGATGACACTGTGATTTTGGGAGATTCTGAAGTTGCAGAGGTTGGTGAATGAGTTGGTAGGGTATGTGTGAAAGTAGAAATTAAGTGAATATGGGAAAGAGTAAGGTAGTAGAGGACAACAATGTTAGGTGATGAAAGATTGGATATCAGGTGGAGGAGAATATGGAGAGGTGAAAGTATTCAGATATTTTGAAGTGGACGTGTCAGTAGATGGGTCTATGATGAATTGAGGTGAATCATGCAATTAATGAGGCAGAAGGGTAAAGTAGGTGCACTTAGAAATCTGTAGAACGAAACTTTGTCCGTAGAAGGCTTAAAAAGAAAAGAGGATGTATGAGAGAATAGTTATACCAACACTCTTATATGTGTGACATGGGTAGTGAATGCTGCAGCAAGGAGAAGGCTGGAAAGCAATGGAAGTATCATGTCTGAATCAATGTAACGATGTAGATATAATGCAACCCAATTCGTAGTGAAGTGAGGAAGGATTACAGAACTATTCAGTAGACTGAGAGAGTTGAGTGGTTTTGACATATAGAAGATAGAACAAAGTAAAATGACTTTAAAATTATATAATCATTCATAACAGTAAGATGGAAAACAGAGGTAAAGGCCAGCTTCAAGAAAAAAGTTGCAAGAGAGCTAGTAAAGGTTTGTGCAGAAACGGACTTCCAACAGCATGCGTGAGTGTATTTGATAAGTGAATGAGGCAATGGTTTTTAATACTTGACGTGTTGTTGGGTAGAAAAGCAATAACATTATGAAGGATTCCAAGCAACCGGTCAGACTTGATCCTGGAATGAGACGTAAAGTACTGGCACTATGAAATGATATGTTACCGTTTTATAACTAGTAATGCGCACGCCTCTATCAAAACAATGAAGTAGATATTAATAAAAGATTTTTCTTTTCGAAACACCCACGAATAGTGAAATCCTTAAATGTATTAAGCAATAAAGAAAAAAAAAACTAATATCTCCATTTAGAAGTGGAAAATAATTTGTTTCGTTATCCATGTTTGTCGAACGATTTGACTAATGGGAGCTAGTAACCCCTTCTCATTTATAAATTGCTAAATTTAAAAGGAAAAAAATCTTTTTTTCTTTTTAGGTCACCCTTCCTCTGTAAGGATATGACCTGTGTGGTGACAAATAAATAAATAAATATATATATATATATATATATATATATATAATAATATAATATATATTGGTTTAAAGGTAAATTAAATTGTGTTTTTATAATTAAGGTTAATTAATTTTTTTCAAGGTGCTTTTTTTACAAAATAAAAAATTTTTTTACATTAATTTTAAAAAAGAACTTAATTTTAAATGACTCTTGCTAATTGTCGTTTTACCTAATCGGCACGACATACGGTTGTATATATATATATATATTTATTTATTTTTTAAATAATAGCAAATATTCTCTTTGCGTCTCAACCTGTGTTATGGTGAAATTTAAATCAATATTTTAATATTGCTGTAAAATATTTGTCTGAATATATTAATATATATAATCCTTTTTTATTTTTCTCTTACTCTTCAGTTTGTTGCTGAAAATAAGTAAAAAGGGCCATTAAAACAGAAATCGCTCGCTGTTGAAGGCTAAGGCACGAGGTTAGAATTCTGGATGTAAGCGCTGGTATGGGTTGTTGGGCCGCGAGCTTCAGATTAAGCTTTTTAGTATAAGTGGTTATTTTCCAAACATCTATATGTCATATTAGCGGTCCACAGTCAGTCTTTGAACAATACAAAAGCTACACTGTTCCTACAATGGCATGAACAAATGTGAGGTGAGAAATCTTACTTGTTTCTAACCTATTAATTTTGATAACAATTTCCTGCAACTCTGAAGCTTACAATTAACAAAAACTTTCAAAACATTATTTCCCCCCCCTCTTTGTCCCAATTATTTCTCTTCTTAACGAAGAATCAGGTACTCTCCCACGTATGAACCTATTTCCATCATTAGTGAAATATAAATAGGTTCTGTTCTAAAATTTCCTTTCAAAAAAGTCTCCTAATCTATTATAATCCCATCCCTTACTTTCTCTATCCTGTTACCAAATGTCTATCCCTTTTTATCTAACTTTGTATTTCTCAAAATTTTACAAAATCTGTAAATCGTAAAAATGGATACATAGTTTTAGGCATAAGACTGTTTATAAAATTTTTAAAATTTCCCACAATTCACTGTGAAAAGATTCAATAATACCTCTTTCCTTTTCAAGTCTGTCAGAAAGGGAAAGTGTTTTGAATAATAAAATATAAAAAAAAACCAAAAAATGACAGTAAATGCAATGGCGGTATCAAGTGATGAACCAGGTATTATCCCAAATGATGAACCAAAGGGTATCAAGTGATGAACCGTATCAAGTGATGACAGGGGGATTATCAAGGTGAACGGGGATTATCAAGTGATGAACCGGGTATTATCAGTGATAACGGGTTTTTTCCGTGTGAACGGGTATTATCAAGTGATGAACCAGGGTTTTATCAAGTGATGAACCGGGTTTTATCAAGCGATGAAGGTATTATCAAGTGATAAACCCAAGGGTTATCAAGTGATGAACCAGGGTTTTATAAAGTGATAAACCCCAGGGTATTATCAAGTGAAACCCAGGTTATCAAGGGAACCGGGTATTATCAAGCAATAACCCGGTATTATCAAGTGATAGAAAAGGAATTATCAAGTGATGAATAAAGGATAAAGTATGAACCGGGAATTATAGTGTTATTTGGCATTTTCTTGGTAGCGTGGTTGCAATGATAATGTCTTGAACTTATTTGTAATAAAATTGCATTAAAAGGCTGCGTGTTAGTGGCCATGGCCAGGCCATACTGAGAGAGGGATTTGTGTCTGGGTAAACCAGCTGCGTGATGAAAAGGCAGGGTCGCGAACTGACTTGGGTATGCCTACAGGCTTCCCCTCTGGCAGAAACTATAGGAACTAGCATGGCACGAAATATGAACTCACTGGCAACAGCATGGCTGTGTATCGAACAGAAAGGCTGTCTACATCCTGGCCACGCCCTATGGTCGGCACCATTCTGGCAGTAAAAAAAAACTCAGGTTCTCTCTCACAGGAGCAGATGCAGAAAAGAAAAATACATATATAAAAAACATAGGGAACAAGAAAAAATTTCCTCCACAGAGGAAGAAAAAATGTGTGCTTCGTGGTCTAAGGCAGTAGCGTCGATGCAGCACTGCACGCCTTCCTGTGTCTGAACATACTGCAACATGGGAACAAGCTGTGGTTGAGTTGTGGCGTAACAGGTACTGTCTCCACTGGGAGGTGAAGCAGATATCGTAGTAGTGTAGTCACTGCAGGGTTCACTCAACCTGGGCACAACCTGCTGGTGCCCTCGAGTGAGACGTCGTCAGTAGTCCGCAACGACAGGACGGCAAGTGACTCAGGAGGACATTCCTCGACTAGTACTGTCGCTGGAGGTGTCGCTGCTGGCGAAGTGTGGAGTGAGTCATGACAGGGACGACTCGACGAAATATCTGGAAGTCGTAACAGCATACACCTTACTGCGTAGTGGGCTGCAGTCAAAGTGACATCATCTTTGGCGAGCTCATTGAAGCATGGACACGAGGCTGACAGTTGCCTGCCAGGCTTTGCTACGGCTTGACGAGTGTCATCTCTTGACAGTAGAAATTACAGCGAGGCAGTGTAGCGTCCCCAGACTGTTCATCTGCAATAACTGGACTGACAGTCTTGGAAGTGAAGTGAAATGGTCTCGATGATAGAATCATCCTGGTACGATTCAGCAAAGTATCTACGAGCGGCGAACAATAAGAGCTTTCTTTACAGGCGCTCGAACGCTTGTAACTGACGCCTGGATTGACAAATGTCAGCTGTCATGCACGCGGGGCGCATGGTCACACCAGTGACGAAAGTAACACACAGGTGCTACATAGGACACATGAGAAACTGCACACATACTGCACATGTGGTACAACATAGCTTACTAGCATACTGGAACATGTGAGAACACTGACTGAGAGGAATAATAAACACTCGACTTATATCTTCTCCCAAAGTTCTCGAAAATAATGAAAATAAAATGATCACTGTGAATCTAGAACACTCGGGACATCATGTAGGTGATGTCAGGCGCATCGTGGTGACGTCACGGGACGTTCTAGAGTGACATGATGATGGATATCATGGGTGACATCGCGAGAACATCAGTGGAATGACGTCGTAGTCGGCAGCATCGGACGTCATGAGTTGATCTAGCAACGAACCAAAGTACGTGGCTTGCTGATCCATGTAGCTTAGTGATCCAAGTGCTTGTAGATCCGAAGTGACATGAGACCCACGTGGCTTGTAGATCCACGTGGCTTGTAGATTCACGTGGCTTGCTGATCCACGTGGCTTGCCGTCCACGTGGCTTGTGATCACCCACGTGGCTTGCTGATCCACATGGCTTCAGTGGCTGGACACTCGGATACACAGCTCTGGCAAGATTGCAAGAAATTCACGAAACAGCATAGAGGTGGGCAGTGAGTGGATGTGTGGAGTAAACAAGACGACTTTGTATGGTAGAGAGATGGCTGTGCGCCTATCTCCCACCACACCCATCGAGAGACACCCACACTAGACGCTGAAATCACCACAAACTCACTCTGAAGTGCTGAAATAGCAGTACTGAGCTGAACAACAACAGCAGAACATGCTGGCAAGGCTGAGCACATGACTAAGAAACAGCATGGGACGCTGTACGTAGTCAATGACGCCATTTCTCGAGAGAATTCACAAATTTCGCCTGGATCCTGCTTATACCTGTGTCTGGATGCTGAGATTTGCAGACACGACATCAGGGTAACTCTTTGAGAGACGGATGCTTCTTGTGTAGAGTGATGGAGTGAAGACAAACTTCATTCCTCTTTCTTCCTCTCAGGCAAACACATCAGCTGCAAGGCACCGCTGTCACCATATATAACGATGGTTATTGGGAGTCTTGGGACGTGAGAATGTAAGGCTTCGAGCTTCTTACTATTTGTAATAAGTGCGAGTACACAGGCAGCGTATTAGTGGCCATGGCCCGGAGGAGCCTGCGTTTTTGCTTTGCGAGGAAGAAAAAGTTAGGCCTGTTGTCAGCGTGAAGGCAGTTGCGTGAGTGAGAGGCGAGGTGTCGCAGACTGACTTGGTATGCCAACAGACTTGCCCTCTGGCAGAAACTATGGGAACTAGCATGGCGTGAAATATGAACTCAGCTGGCAGAGTCTTGTCATTATGAAATTTTCTAAGACAAGTGCCAGATATATTTATATTCAGAAAATAACTCTTTTTATATCATATCGAAGTCTGGCGAATTTCTGTCACTAATGTTATGTTCGCTAGGTCATCATTACATTGCCAGTGCTTGTGGGCTGGTGGCTGTCTATGCAGACAACAAGGCTACCTACAGAATTATCAAGTGATGAACCTGGTTATTATCAAGTGATGAACCAGGGTATTATCAAGTGGTGAACAGGAGTATTATCAAGTGATGAACAGGGTTTTATCCAAGTGATGAACCAGGGAATTATCAAGTGATGAACAGGGTATTATCAAGTGATGAACCAGGGAATTATCGAAGTGATGAACCAGTGTATTATCAAGTGATGAACCAGGGTATTATCAAGTGATGAACCAGAGTAATTATCAAGTGATGAACCAGGGTATTATCAAGTGATGAACAGGTATTATCAAGTCATGAACCAGGTATTATCAAGTCATGAACCAGTATTATCAAGTGAACCAGGGTAATATCAAGTGATGAACAGTTATTATCAAGTGATGAACAGGGTATTACAAGTGATGACAGGGTATTATCAAGTGATGAACCAGGTATTATTATCAAGTGATGAACCAGGTATTATCAAGTGATGAACAAGGGTATTATCAAGTGATGAACCAGGGTATTATCAAGTGAGAACCAGGGTTTTATCAAGTGATGAACAAGGGTTTTATCAAGTGATGAACAGGGTATTATCAAGTGATGAACCAGAGTTATTATCAAGTGATGAACAGGTATTATCAAGTGATGAACCAGGTATTATCAAGTGATGAACAGGTGTATCAAGTGATGAACCAGGTTTATCAAGTGATGAACCAGGTATTATCAAGTGATGAACGGGTATTATCAGTGATGAACCAGGGTATTATCAAAGTATGTAAGAACAGGGTATTATCAAGTGATGAACAGAGGTATTATCAAGTATGAACCAGGGTATTATCAAGATGAACCAGGGTATTATCAAGTGATGAACCAGGTATTATCAAGTGATGAACCAGGTTTATCAAGTGATGAACCAGGTATTATCAAGTGATGAACCAGGGTATTATCAAGTGATGAACCAGGGTATTATCAGTGATGAACATGGGTATATCAAGTGATGAACAAGGTATTCATCAAAAGATGAACAGGGTATTATCAAGTGATGAACAGGTATTATCAAGTGATGAACCAGGGTATTATCAAGTATGAACAGGGTATTATCAAGTGATGAACCGGGTATTATCAAGTGATAACAGGTATTATCAAGTGATAACCAGGGTATTAATCAAGTGATGAACCAGTATTATCAAGTGATGAACCAGGGTATTATCAAGTGATGAACAAGGTTTTATCAAGTGATGAACCAGGGTATTATCAAGTGATGAACCAGGGTAATATCAAGTGATACATCATAGTTTTATCAAGTGATGAACAAGGGTTTTATCAAGTGATGCACCAGTGTATTATCAAGTGATCAACCAGCATATTATCAAGTGATGAACCAGGGTATTATCAAGTGATGAACCAGGGTATTATCAAGTGATGAACCAGGGTATTATCAAGTGATGAACCAGGGTATTATCAAGTATGACAGTACTATAGGTATTATCAAGTGATAACCAGGTATTATCAAGTGATGACAGGTTTATCAAGGATGAACAGGTATTATCAAGTATGAACCAGGTATAGTATGACAGGGTATTATCATAGGTATTATCAAGTGATGAACAGGGATTATCAAAGTGATGAACCAGGTATTATCAAGGATGAACCAGGTTTATCAGTAATGAACCAGAGTTTTATCAAAGTGATACAGGGTATTATCAAGATAACCAGGTATTATCAAGTGATAACAAGTTTATCAAGTGAGAACAGGATATTTCAAGTGATAAGCAGTGTATTTCAAGTGATGAACAGGTATTATCAAGTGATGAACAGGTATTATCAAGTGATGAACAGGGTATTATCAAGTGATGAACCAGGTATTATCAAGTGATGAATCAGATTATCAAGTGATGAACCTGGGTATTATCAAGCGAGAACCAGGTTTTCAAGTGATGAATTTACAGTGAAGGTATTATCAAGTGATGAACCAGGATTTTCAAGTGATGAACCAAGGTTTATCAAGTGATAACAGGGTATTATCAAGTACGATGAACCAGGGTATTATCGAAGTGAACAGGTTATAAATGACAAGGTATTATCAAGTGATGAACCAGATATTATCAAGTGATAACAGGTATTATCAAGTGATGAACCAGGTATTATCAAGCGATGAACCAGGTATTATCAAGATGAACCAGAGGTATTACAGAATGAACAGGGTATTATCAAATAATGAACCAGGTATTATCAAGTGATGAACAGGGTATTATCAAGTGATGAACAGGGTATTATCAAGTATGAACCAGAGTATTATCAGATACAAGTTTATCAAGTGAACCAGAGTATTATCAAGTGATGAACCAGGGTATTATCAAGTGATGAACCAGGGTATTATCAAGTGATGAACCAGGTATTATCAGTGATGAACAGGTATATCAAGTGATGAACCAGGGTATTATCAAGTGATGAGACTAGGTATTATCAAGTGGATTAAGACAGGTATTTCGAAGTATAACAGTATATCAAGTGATGAACCAGGTATTATCAAGTGATGAACCAGGGTTTATCAAGTGATGAACCAGGGTATTATCAAGTGATGAACAGGTATTATCAAGTGATGAACCAGGTTATCTGATCATATGAAGTTTATATGATGAACAGGTATTATCAAGTGATGAACAGGATATTATCAAGTATAACCAGGTATTATCAAGTGATAACAGGGTATTATCAAGTGATGAACCAGGGTATATAAGTGATGAACCAGGGTATTATCAAGTGATAACAGGGTATTATCAAGTAGATCAGTATATCATGATAAAGTATTATCAAGTGAACCAGGGTATTAAGTGACCGGTATTATCAAGTGATAACAGGGTATTATCAAGTGATGAACAGGTATTATCAAGTGATAACTATCAGTGATATATATCAAGATAACCAGGTATTATCAAGTATAACAGGGTATTATCAAGTATAACCAGGGTATTATCAATGATAACAGGGTATTATCAAGTATGAACCAGGTTTATCAAGGATGAACAGGTATTATCAAGGATGAGATAAAGAGGGTATTATCAAGTAGATGAACCAATGTTATATCAATTAATGAAACCAGGTATTATCAAGTGATGAACAGGTATTATCAAGCTGAACAGGTATTATCAAGTGATGAACCAGGGTATTATCAAGTATGAACCAGGGTATTATCAAGTATGAACCATGTTATCAAGTGATGAACCAGGTATTATCAAGTGATGAACCAGGTTATAAAGGGATGAAGGGATTATCAATATGAACAGGTATTATCAAGTATGAACAGGTATTATCGTGATGAACAAGGATACGAATGCATGAACAGGTATTATCAAGTGATGAACCAGGTATTATCAAGTGATGAACCAGGTTTATAAGTGATGAACAGGTATTTATCAAGTGATGACCAGGTATTATCAAGTAGTGAACCAGGGTATTATCAAGTGATGAACCAGGTATTATCAAGTATGAACCAGGGTTTATCAAGTGATGAACAAGGTATTATCAAGTGATGAACCAGGGTATTATCAAGTGATGAACCAGGTATTATCAAGTGATGAACCAGGTATTATCAAGTGATAACAGATTTATCAAGTGATAACCAGGGTTTATCAAATTAATAACCGGTATTATCAAGTATGAACCAGGGTATTATCAAGTGATGAACAGGATATTATCAATGATGAACAGTTTATCGTGAAACGGGTATTACAGAATGAATATTATCAAGTGATGAACCAGGGTATTATCAAGGATGAACCAGGATTATCAAGTGATGAACAGGGTATTATCAAGTGATAGAACCAGGGTATTATCAAGTATGAACAGGGTTTATCAAGTATGAACCAGTTATTATCAATGATGAACCAGGTTTATCAAGTGATGAACAGGGTATTATCAAGGATAACCAGGGTATTATCAAGTGATGAACAGGTTTATCAAGTGACCAGGGTATTATCAAGTGATAACCAGGGTATTATCAAGGATGAACCAGGGTATTATCAAGTGATACAGGGTTTTATAAGTGATGAACCAGGGTATTATCAAGTGATGACCAAGGTTATCAAGTGATAACCAGGTATTATCAGTGATGAACAGATATTATCAAGTATAACCAGGGTATTATCAAGTGATGAACCAGGGTTTATCAAGTGATGAACAGGTATTATCAAGTGATGAACCAGGGTATTATCAAGTATGAACAGGGTATATCAAGTGATAACAGTATTATCAAGGATGAACAGGTATTATCAAGTGATGAACAGGGTATTATCAAGTATGAACAGGGTATTATCAAGTGATGAACCAGGGTATTATCAAGTGATGAACAGGTATTATCAAGTGATGAACAGGTTTA
>WNWK01010452.1:0-70086 GCA_009830355.1 Cherax destructor | reverse complement strand
AAACCATATTAAAAGCATATGACTTGTTACCAATCTTGGTAACATCAATCTTGGGTAGAGTTTTCCCTAGAAAAACAGTCTGCTTTTGAGAGGTGGCTTAGGGCCTCAGGTTGTATTACCGTAGACTCCCTTTATCAACTAATCTTACATGAAGATTCCTTTGCTTATTTATCCGAAGATCTTCATACTTACCTCATGGGGCCTTCAACCCCAAAGCTGACTGACACAGCCGCCATGGCTGATAATTATGAAATAGCTCATCACTTGACCGACCAAGGAAAACCTCGGGACATAGTCCAGAGTATTCAGAAGAAACCCTTTAGGTCAGGAGAGGTGCCAAATAAACAGCCCACCTATAAGAAATTTTCTAACTGTCCACAACAGTTAAGAAAATAAAGTTTCATAAGAAAAGAAGTTTCCAAACTGCTTAGTCAGAATTGCCAAAAGTTTGGACACTTGAAAAGTCAATGTTTCAAAAGAGAACGTGACGAAGTTCGAGCAGGGAATTTGTTATCCTACTCAAGTAATTACTTGATCTTCCAAAGGAAAATCACAGCAGTCAATTACAAATTCGTCCTCATCCCCTCCAAAAAACCAACAGACGAGATGACTCCAGTCTAAAAACCATTCAGAAATCAAAATACGAAAGGCTATGGAATCATACCTTGCCGAGGGTAAAATTGGGCTCGACGAAACAAGGTTAGTCAAAGTCACTACTTATCGTGACTCTGGAAGTTATTTGTCCCTGTTAAATAAAGATGTATTACCAGTAGGTGAATGATCAGACACTAAAATAGAAGTTTTATTATAAGCATATGGAGGGGCTCTAATTATAGTACCGCTACATAGGGTTTATCTTGAAATTCCTGACTATGTCGGTTGGATGACTGTGGGATTATCTAGTAAAGATTTTCCCATCCATGGAGTGGGACTGTTACTCGGAAACGACATATGTCATCAAGGAATTTGCAAGGAATCAATGGTGATAAATAACCGGTCCGATGATAACTATGCCCTAGAAACTTCAAAAGAAGGTTCCACCTTATTTTCTCTAAGCGTCATTACGCGCGCTGTCTGGCTCGTCAGATCTTGATTCACCTTCAATAACAATACCGTGACTGGAACAATACACACACAACCGCTCAGTTACAGGTTTTGCCTTTTCCGTGTACCGCAAGCCTATGCACAGTGGCATGTACATTCACTACTTTTCTTATCATGCTTCCTCTGTCAAGAAAAGTGTTCTTATCTCCCTCTTTCTCCGTGCTCTCCGCATTTGTGATCCTCAGTTCCTTGAAGCAGAAATTTCCACTCTTCTTAATTCATTTTCCCGCCTTGGCTACCCTTCCCATTTCATAGACTCTGCTGTCTCTCGTGCTAAACGGACTTTCTTCTCTCCTAAACCCTCTACTCCTGGGAACTCTCCTGTCCTCTGCTTTCCCTACATCTCTGGTCTCTCTAATCTCAACAACTCTCTCCGTTCCTTAGACATCAAACTTACCTTTCGCCAGACTAACATTCTTCGCACTAATCTAGTTCATACCTCCCCTTCCTCTATAGATTCTCCTGGTGTCTACTCTATTTCTTGCTCCTCCTGTCCTCTTCAGTACTTTGAAGAAACTGGCCGATCTCTTTCTGACAGACTTAGGGAGCACAAAAATAGTGTTAGGCTTGCCGACACCAATGATGCTCTTTTCTGTCATGTCAGAGATCACAGTCATCCTATTGATTGGTCTTCTGCTAAAACTGTCTACCCTACGTCTAACTTTCACAGTCGCCGTCTGGTTGAATCCTCCCTTATACACAACTTTCCCTGTATGAATCTTAGCCCTGGCTTTGTCTCTGTAGATGCTTTCCTCTCCCATTACATTGTTAAATGCTCCAAACTTCAGAACACCCGTGACTTAACCTGATTCCTTCCCCTTCTATCTCTTCCCCCTTCTCCTCTTTCTTCTTTCTCCTCTGTATTTCTCCTTGTATTTGTCCTTCTTTATTTTATTTTCATCATTTTTCCCCCCTCTGTGTTCTTGTCCTTACCCTATGCGGGCCGCCAGCTGTATTGCAGTGCTCCTCTTTCCTAGAATTGACTGACTCCACTACTACTACTTCCACTACCACACTACCACTACTACTTCCACTATTACTCCTCCACCACTTTCTTGTGCCCTCCCCTGTCTGCTGGCCTATAAATACCCCTTCTACCTGTTCTTTGTGTTTGTGTGACTTTGTAAATGGTCCAAGTCGGACCGAAACGTCGTCGTTAGCTCCTCTCTTCTATGTGCGGGTTGTGTGTATTGATTCACCTTCTGATCAAGCACGAAAAAGTAAAGATTTAGGTTTGGACTTATTATTCAGTAATGTGGTCCAGACCGGTGCTTTTAGACCCAGTCAAGCCTTGATATTTCCAAATTCTGGGCTATCTTGCAAGAATAGGCTTGGAAAAGAGGACTTAATCCAGGCTCAAGCATTAGATCCAGACCTAGATTACTGTAAAAACACGGCAGTTTCTGAAGAGCAGGCTAAGGTTGTTGTTGTATGTTCGCCGGTACATCCGGCCCGGGTCTTCTCCAAATGGTGACCCGGCATTGGCCCCCTGGTTAGAGGGTGTCGGTCATCTTCTTCTTTCTTGGGGGCCCCTGGGTGGGGGTTGACTTCTTCTTTTCTCTTGCTGTGGCTCCCCATGGTGGGGAGTGTCTTCTGACGTCGCATCTTCATCAGCAGATCTTGGTACTTCAGGCTGTGGTTCTACCTACATAGGAAGAAGAAGGATGGGGGATAAGAAAGAAGGAAGTGAGAGAAAGAATAGCTGTAGTGGGTAGTCTTGGTCGTCGTCGGGGTTCTCCGGCGTCGTCATCGAGGGGGCGGGTGGGTGGCTAGGACTGGGAGCAGTGTCTCCAAGTCATGGGTGGCCAGGTAAACCAGCCGGGCTGCTTTGTCCTCGCGGGTCAGATCCCCAGGTGCCATCGGGAAGTGCCTGCGGCGGATGGACGTCGTCGCAGGACAGTCAAGCATGTAGTGAACTAGAGGCTTTGGAACCATCCGGTCGCAGTGGCGGCAAAGCTCCTCACTCATGCGTTCGATGAGGCGCTTTGCAGTAGGGTAGCCGAGGCGCAGGCGGTGGACGCTGACTTGCAGCTCCCTGTTCAGTTTCCTCATGTTGGGTGGGGGCTCCCTACGTGTCGCTCTGTCATACCAGTGCCAGCTCCGAGATGCTCCCGGTGCTGGTAGTGGGCGTCTGGCTGCCGAAGCTGCCCCCAGGTGCACCTGCCTGCGGCTAATGGCAATTGTAGTCGCAGGTTGGGCCATAAGTGTGGCAGACTTAGCCGCCCCATCCGCCGCATCATTCCCAGCAAGGTCGATGTGGCTTGGTATCCAATTGATTGTTGCTTGCCGGCCCTGCTCGTCAAGTGAGTGTAGGTCTCTTCTGATGGCGGTGAGGAGCCGGATGTTATCCTTGGGCTCCCTATGCATGATGGCCTGTATCGCCGCCCTGGAGTCGACGTGGATGACTGGAGGTTGGTGGTATTCCAGGAGCGCATGTTGGATGGCCCTCTGGATGGCCTGGAGTTCTGCCTGTAGGATGCTGCAGTGGTCTGGGAGGCGCCAGCCGGCCGTTAGGGAGGAGTGATATATCCCGGAACCCGTGCGGCCGGCCTCGGGGTCTCTTGATCCATCAGTGTAGTACACTGCACACCCGGAATGCTCCGCTGCAGCAATGCTTGCAGCTGCCCACCGCTGCAGCAATGCTTGCAGCTGCCCACCGCTGCAGCAATGCTTGCAGCTGCCCACCGCTGCAGCACGCGCTGTGGACAGTGACGCTAAGGAATTAGAAAACTGTTTTTATTATGATGGTGTTGGCATTCTTATGAAGAAAGAGGCCGGTAAAGGCTCCACTACCAAAAAAAAAAAACCTGGAGGTATTATCTACCTCTTTCTGCGACATAACCCTTGATTTTTCTCATAATAGCCCATTAAGTGGGCATCTGGGTACTCGGAAAACCTTTGGGAAAAATCCTGAAACAGTTATATTGGCCAAAAATTAGGGAGAGAGTTATGAAGTATGTAAAAGAATGCCATATTTGTCAAGTGGCCGGAAAACGAGCACATACTCCATACCCGGCCCTTAATTCCAATTCCTGCCCGAGGGGAGCCTTCCTCACGTCTGATTATTGATTGCGTGGGGCCCCTGCCCAAGACCAACCAGGAAAATCAATACCTTTTTACCATAATGGACACCAACACAAAGTATCCTTAGGCTATCCCAATTAGGAAAACCAATGCTTGAGTAACAGTTCGTTCACTGTTAAAGTTTTTTCTCAAGTGGGAATCCCAAGGGAAATTCAATCATATCAGTGAACCAACTTTACCTCTAAAACCTTCAGAGAAGTGTTATCCCGTCTAGGGTAAAATCTCGGCTATCCACGAGCTATCATCCACAATCCCAGGGAGCTCTGGAACGTTTTCACCAGACCCTAAAATCCACGTTACGGGCATATTGTGAACAATTCTCCCAAGACTGGGATGAAGGGATTCCATTATTATTAAAACAAGAGAGCACGGGTTTCATTCCGTTTGAATTTGTTTATGGTCATCAGGTGCGAGGCCCTCCAGCTGTCTTAAGAGACAGCTGGACAGGCAGGATTGAACCTTCTATAGAAGCGTCTCCAGCTTTGACGCAAGAACGTTTATCTTGAGCTAGAAAATTAGGCGCTGAGAATTTGAGTACGGCTCATTTCAAGCCAAAGATTTAGTCATGGCTCAAAGATTAGTCCCGATCACGCACTCTTACCACGTTATCAAGGTCCCTATAAGTTGGTAAGCAAAGAAAATGACGTAAATTATGTAGTAAGCACACCAGGAAAACGGGAAAACAGAGTTTTTCATATAAATCAACTGAAAGCTTATCACTCTAAGACTCAACCGACTACACCCATTGCTACATTATCTGAGACCTGCGGATATACCTTTACCTGACTGCGCCGAAGGAGTAGAAATTCATCTTAAGAACACTGAGACTCTACAAAGTCTTGATCAGTTCCTGAGGAATCTTGACTCCGAAAAGAAAGAGGAGGTTAGAAACCTCATATTAAAATATACAAGTTTATTTGGCGATGTGCCCAATACTTGTACCCTAAGATACCATGATGTGGAACTCTTCGACTCCCATCCTATCAAACAACCCCCATATAGAGTCAGTCCAGCGAAACATCAAATATTGAGGCAAGAAGTTGAATTTATATTATCTCACGACCTCGTGGAACGAAGTAAGAGTCCTTGGGCTTCACCTTGCATATTGGCTTCAAAACCGGACTGGACATATCGCATGTGCACTGACTACCGTAAACTAAACACCGCTACAATATCTGATGGATATCCTCTTCCTCACGTCGATGATTTAATAGATGCTGTGTCCAGCGCTACCTTTGTAACTCGTCTTGAAGCTCTCTTCAAGACTCTAGAAAGTTATAACTTCACAGTGAACTTAGCCAAGTGTGACTTTGGGCAAGCCAGGATTAAATATCTAGGTTTTCAGATAGGACAGGGAAAAGTTGCTCCTCTTAAACTCAAAGTAAAAGCCATAACTGAATTCCCTATTCCCAAGGATAAGAAGGTGTTCAAAGATTTTTGGGTATGACAAACTACTACAGCAGATTTTGTCCCAATTTCGCACAGTTAGGCGCTCCTCTGACAGAATTAACTATTTCTCGAGTATTATTTAAATGGTCGGTTGTATGAAACGAAGCTTTTGAAAAGTTAAAACGTTTACTTTCTTCCTCTCCAGTATTACGGAGTCCCAATTTTTATCAACCGTTTACCTTACATACTGACGCTAGCAGTTACGTCTTGCATCCAATTTGTTATTTTTCATCTAAGTTGAATTATTCAACTGTAGAAAAAAAAGCTTTAGCCCTTATAGTTTCCTTAGAATATTTTGATGTATATTTGGGAACCTCACCTCATAAAATATCAGTATTTTCAGATCATAATCCTTTGGCATTCATAAATACAATGAAGTCGAAAAATGTCCGGATTCTGAGGTGGGCCATCAGGTTTTAACCCTAATTATTTAGCACGTATCATATAAAAGGACCAAGCAATGTTCTTGCTGACGTTCTTTCGCGTCCCTAAAGTAAAAGTTAAATAATTAAGGTTATATTTGTTTAGATACATCTGTCCAATCATTGCATATATCTAATGTATGGAACGTCCACAAAATGTGACGACCAATTATTAATGATTGTTTCTGGTAATACTAAGTATTGGCACTCACCTCTGTACAACCCACGTAACAGAGCTGACGTCAACAGTGAGTTGCGTGATACTGACAGAACAACACCTCTCTTGGTCTTGCTCATTTACTTTGATTGAGGAACTATCTTGAGTATTTGTATTTGTGACACTTTCACTTAACGTAGACGCTCTCCTGTGTTGAAGAAACTTCTATTACTTTGGTCAGATTATAAGTTGCTAAGCTTTGTTCATCTCTGAGCATAGAGACACTGTAACTTTATCAGTCTGTGTGTGTAGAGACACTGTAACTTTATCAGTCTGTGTGTGTAGAGACACTTTAACTTTATCAGTCTGTGTGTGTAGAGACACTGTAACTTTATCAGTCTGTGTGTGTAGAGACACTGTAACTTTATCAGTCTGTGTGTGTAGAGACACTGTAACTTTATCAGTCTGTGTGTAGAGACACATTCTTCACTAACTGAAGGGAATATAAACTTAGTAAGCTATTAGCATTCACTATGTCTCGAAGTACTGGAGGGAAAAGAAAAGGAAATATCCTCCTGTTCTAATGCTATTATCAAAATATTAATAGATTGTATCTATTATTGTATTTTGATTCTTTGTATGTATTCAATCGTGTTCATTGCACGATTCCTTTGTAAAATAAGTCTTTTATATCATTAAGAGATCTGCTATGTAGAAATAGTTATATTATATCTTTAAAAGACATTATTAAACTGTCTTAAGTATTCTTGAGATAATAATGCATAATACATTATATTAAAAATATATTTTATGAAGTTTTTCGATCTCATTTATACTAAAATAGAATCTTTACAAAAAAGATTAAATTATATCATCATATATAATTTCTCAGTGCGATTTTCCATATGTACATTTTCCTCTAGACTCATGCTAAATACTTTACAAATCCTATGCCATATCATAATATAAATTTTCAGAGAATAGGGTGTACTAGAAGGGGAGAAATCGGCAGGTCAAACTGATTTTCAAGACAGAAAAAGTGCTGAACAGGATCCTGCAAGAGAAACCACAGCTGAAGGAATCGTCAACATACAAGAGGGTGTTCCTAGACCGAGACAAAACAAGAACAGAACGACAGCTGCTGAGGGAGAGGACACAGATACGAAAGGGGCTAGGAAGAAAAACATGGACAGAGTCAGCAGAGAACTACCAGAGTAGGGTAGAGCAACAAGTGCAAACACACACAAAACCACCCAAGAACCTCACAACCACAATCCACACTTACAGCCCCTACCCCACACTATGCTGTAGAATCCCACAGCACACTGCCAGGTCCCCCACCCTCACAGACACCCCAGAACACAGTGTTGGAGAGGAAACTGAAAGTATGATACACCAACACTGATGGAATAATGAATAATTGGGAGGACTGGCACAAAAGAATCAAAGAGGCATCACCGGACATCATAGCTCTCACAGAAACCAAGCTCACAGGAATGATAAAAGATGCCATCTTTCCAACAGGATATCAGATCCTAAGGAAAGACAGAGGGAACAGACAGGGGTGGAGGAGTGGCACTGCTCACCAAAAACCAATGGGCTTTTGATGAGCTGGAGAGAGGAGACAGAGGAGATACTACGAGATAACAGACTAGATAATAGGAACACTTTAGTCTGGTGGTCCCAAGTGATGTATATCCCACCACAGAACAGCAGGTCAAGGCAAGAGTATGATGAGAGTAATAGAGCGATGGTTGACACACTGGCTGAAGTGTCCAGAAGTGCTCATGAGAGCACAGCAAAGCTGCTGATTATGGGTGACTTCAATCACAAGGAAATCGACTGTGAGAACCTGGAGCCCATGGGGGACCAGAAACGTGAAGGGCTAAGATGAGAGAGGTGGTACTTTAAATCCTCATGTACCAACACATAAGGGATACTACCAAAGAGAGAGAGAGGAGAGGATGAACCAGCAAGACTGGACCTAGTATTCACCTCGAGTAGTGCAGATATTGAGGACATCACATATGAAAGATCCCTCGGGGTCAGTGACCACGTGGTTCTGAGCTTCGAATACATAGTAGAGTTACAAGTGGAGAGGGAAGCACGAAGGGCAGGACGAATAAAGCCAAACTACAAGTGAGGAGACTACACAGGTATGAAGAATTTCCTACACGGGGTTCAGTGAGACAGAGAACTGGCAGGAAAGTCAGTAAATGAGATGATGGAATATGTGATAACAATATTCAAGGAAGCTGAAGAGAGGTTTGTACCGAAGGGTAACAGAAATAACGAGAAAGCCAGGATTAGCCCTTGGTTCACCCAAAGGAGTAGAGAGGCCAAAACCAAGTGTGCTAGAGAATGGAAGAAGTGTAGAAGGCAAAGAACCCAGAAGAATAAGGAGAGCAGTCGAAAAGTCAGAAATAAATATGCATAGGTAAGAACATAAGAAAGAAGGAACACTGCAGCATTCCTACTGGCCCATGCAATGCAGGTTCAATTCACCCACCGGCTTAAGCCAATGGCTTAAGGTAGTCAGGTCAGGCCCAACGACAATACAAAAATGACCTAGCAGCGAAATCCAGATCTGACCCGAAGCTGTTACACAGCCACATCAGGAAGAAACCAACAGTCAAGGACCAGGTAATCAGGCTGATGAAGGAAGGAGGAGAGATCACAAGAAACGACCGCAAAGTGTGTGAGGAACTCAACATGAGATTCAAAGAAGTGTTCACAGAGGAGACAGAAGGGACTCCAGGAAGACAGAGAGGTGGGGTACACCATCAACTGTTGGACACAATACATACAACCGAGGAAGAAGTGAAGAGGCTGCTAAGCGAGCTAGATACTTCAAAACACAAACACACGTGTACACCAGAAAGTATCATAGTAGTAAAAATTAGTATATATTAATAAGGAATCGAGTGAGAAATATTTAATAATATAATATAATATCTTTATTTACTACAAGTACATGTACAAGGTATACAGTCCTAGCTGACATCAATGACTTACTACTATATAGAAAGCCCCTTGTTATGTAGAGCATTTCGGGCAGATTAGGTCACTTTTGTCCAGGGATGCGACCCACACCAGTCGACTAACACCCAGGTACCCATTTTAAACTGATGGGGAAACAGGGACAGCAGGTGTCTTATGGAAACACGTCCCTAATGTTTTCCAGCCGAACCAGAGGAGAATCGAACCCCGGACCTCAGTGTGTGAGCTGAGTGCGCTAGCGATCGAGGTACGGGACACCTAGCGTGATAAAGTGACCCCCTCACTTTTTTTCATAAGCAGCAACAAGCATGTAAACGAACACACACACAACTGGCTCCTCGAATTTAACCCCGCCAAATGCAGTCATGATGATCAGGGGAGGGCAAAGAAGACCGCAGACAGAGTAAAGACTAAGGGACCAAACACTGCAAACCTCACTCAAGGAAAAGGATCTTGGGGTGAGTATAATATCGAGCACATCTCCTGAGGCGCACATCAACCAGATAACTGCTGCAGCATATGGGAGCCTGGCAAACTTTAGAATAGCGCTCCAATACCTCAGTAAGGAATCGTTCAAGACTCTGTACACAGTATACGTCAGGCCCATACTTGAGTATGCACACCTGGTCAAGCACTTCAAGAAATTAGAGAATGTGCAAAGGTTTGCAACAAGGTTAGTTCCAGAGCTAAGGGGAATGTCCTACGAAGAAAGTTTAAGGAAAATTGGCCTGACGACACTGGTGGACAGGTGGGTTAGGGGAGACATGATAACAACATACAAAATACTGCGAGGAATTGACAAGGTGCACAGAGACTGGATGTTCCAGAGATGGGACTCAGGAACGAGGGGTCACAATTGGAAGTTGAAGACTAAGAGAAGTCAAAGAGATGTTAGGAAATATTTCTTTAGTCATAGAGTTGTTAGGAAGAGGAATAGTCTGGCAAGTGATGTAGTGGAGGCAGGAACCATACATGGTTTTAAGACGAGGTATGGTAAAGCTCATGGAGCAGGGAGAGAGAGGACCTAGTAGCGATCAGTGAAGAGGCGGGACCAGGAGCTATGTCTCGACCCCTGCAACCACAAATAGGTGAGTACACACACACAGACACACACACACACACACAGCGAAGAGGCGGGGCCAGGAGCTGAGTCTCGACCCCTGCAACCACAATTAGGTGAGTACAATTAGGTGCGTACACACACACATACACACACACACACACACTACACACACAGGAGGAGAATGGTGGAGAATGGTGGAGCACCTAGAAAGACACAAGCTTATAAACGACAACCAGCATGGTTTCAGGGAAGGAAAATCCTGTGTCACAAACCTACTGCAATTTTATGACAAGGTAACAGAAGTAAGACACGAGAGAGAGGGGTGGATAGACTGCATTTTTTTGGACTGCAAGAAGGCGTTCGACACAGTTCCTCACAAGAGATTAATGCAAAAGCTAGAGGATCAGGCACACGTAACAGGAAAAGCACTGCAATGGATCAGAGAATATCTGACAGGGAGGCAACAACGAGTCATGGTACGTGACGAGATGTCAGAGTGGGCACCTGTGACGAGTGGAGTTCCACAAGGGTCAGTCCTAGGACCTGTACTGTTTTTGGTATATGTGAATGACATAACGGAAGGGATAGACTCAGAAGTGTCCCTGTTTGCAGATGATGTGAAGTTAATGAGAAGAATCAAATCAGTCGAGGATCAGGCAGGAATACAAAGAGACCTGGACAGGCTGCAAGCCTGGTCCAGTAACTGGCTCCTTGAATTTAACCCTGCCAAATGTAAAGTCATGAATATCGGGGAAGGGCAAAGAAGACCGCAGACAGAGTATAGTCTAGGTGGCCAAAGACTGCAAACCTCACTCAAAGAAAAAGATCTTGGGGTGAGTATAATACCGAGCACATCTCCTGAGGCACACATCAATCAGATAACTGCTGCAGCATACGGGCGGCTGGCAAACCTAAGAATAGCGTTCCAATACCTCACCAAGGAATCATTCAAGACTCTGTATACCATATACGTCAGGCCCATACTGGAGTATGCAGCACCAGTTTGGAACCCACACCTGGTCAAGCACGTCAAGAAATTAGAGAAAGTGCAAAGGTTTGCAACAAGACTAGTCCCAGAGCTAAGGGGATTGTCCTACGAAGAAAGGTTAAGGGAAATCGGCCTGACGACACTAGAGGACAGGAGGGTTAGGGGAGACATGATAACGACATATAAAATACTGCGAGGAATAGATAAGGTGGACAGAGACAAGATGTTCCAGAGAGGGACACAGAAACAAGGGGTCACAATTGGAAGTTGAAGACTCCTATGAGTCAAAGGGATGTTAGGAAGTATTTCTTCAGTCATAGAGTTGTCAGGAAGTGGAATAGCTTGGAAAGCGACATAGTGGAGGCAGGAACCATACATAGTTTTAAGACTAGGTTTGATAAAGCTCATGGAGCAGGGAGAGAGAGGACCTAGTAGCAATCAGTGAAGAGGCGGGGCCAGGAGCTATGACTCGACCCCTGCAACCACAAATAGGTGAGTACAAATAGGTGAGTACAAATAGGTGAGTACACACACACACCTAGTAGCAATCAGTGAAGAGGCGGGGCCAGGAGCTATGACTCGACCCCTTCAACCACAAATAGATGAGTACAAATAGGTGAGTACACACACACACACACACACACACACACACACACACACTCTATCCTAACCTAACCTAACACATTAGCACATGAACCCTGACACACACATAATTTTACACAAAGCCGAAGGATCTAGATCATCCTAACAGGATAAAAAAATGGGATCTCAAAAGGGAGGACGTAAAGGAAAGGGAACCGATGATGGCTGGTCTGAAAAGGAATGAGTAGAAAGCTCAAGAACAAAATGGATCATGAATGGGAAAAAAGGTTAAAGAGCTTTGCAATAACATGTTAGAGAAGATATCTGAAGAGAGCAAGAAGTTGGAATCACGAGCTGTAGTAGCTGAGGCAATGATACAGAGACTGGAGGAAGAAATGGATGTGCTGAAGCAGGATATAATGAACTCCAAAAGGAGCAAGGTGACTGAAATGGAAACATCAGCAGACAGTGATGGGACTAAAGGAGGGGATGGAGCAAAGAAGTCCTTTGCAGAAGTAATATCAGGCCATCAGGGTGTCCGGGAGATGATAAGGGAAACAACAAAGGAGATGTTTAAATCAGATCCAGAGATATGGAGGGAAAAGAAATAGAAAGAAGAAAGGGAGAGGTCAATAATTATTCATGGGCTTCAGGAAGCTGAAGGGAAGACCTATGATGAAAGAAAGCATTGGGAGGAAAAAGAGATTAAGAGCATCATTGCAATAACAGGAGAGAAGGACATGTCTCAGGTAGAAAATTTTCACAGACTTGGGGGGTATTCGAGGGAAAAAATCGACCAATCAAATTGACATTCAAGATAGAAGTGGTACGTAACAGGATACTACAACAGAAGCCACTGTTAAAGGATTCTCAAGAATATCAACAAGTGTACCTCAACTGAGACAGAACACGAAAAGAAAGGGAATAACTGAGAGTGAGAGCAAGAGGAAACCAGTGGAAGGAAAGAGAGACAGGACAGGCAATGACAGACAGGAAATCTCAGCCTCCATGGAAACATCAAACACAAATGATTTCAGAAACCCATCAACCCCTGTCACCTCATATCAACCAAACACAATAATCCAAAACAAACCACACTTCATAGCCCCCCAGGCACTAATTTCACAATCACAGCAGCCTCCCATAATATTCCACCCTGCCTCCCACACCCCCAGCCTGCACCATACTCTTCCACCTCCCAAAATACAGTACTGGAAAGGAAGCTAAAGGTATGGTATACCAATGCAGATGGAATAACAAATAAGAGTAAAGAGTGGCAAGAACAAATTATTGATGCATCCCCTGACATCATAGCACTAACAGAGACAAAACTTAGAGGGATGATAACAGATGCAATCTTTCCAACAGGTTATCAGACCCTGAGGAAAGACAGAGAGAACAGAGGAGGGGAAGGAGTGGCACTGCTCAATAAAAACCAGTGGAGTTTTGAGGAAATGGGAGGAATGGACAGAGTGGAAACAGACTTCATTAACTGGGTTCTCTCAGGCTCC
Organism: Cherax destructor; assembly: GCA_009830355.1. Lineage (NCBI taxonomy): Eukaryota > Metazoa > Arthropoda > Malacostraca > Decapoda > Parastacidae > Cherax > Cherax destructor. Next base: position 56,726 of record WNWK01010452.1, on the reverse strand, counting down.
CATGCTGTCCTTACCCACATGTTCACTGTTATCAGCATCACCTCTACCTTCCCAGCTTGACACTGCCTGCTGCTGAAGCACAACAGCTCCAACGTCGCCATTTACTGCCTGTCAGGTCAGAGGTGAGTTTAGTGGATTTTTGCAGTGTCCTTTGTGGTCAGGTCTGACCTAAACACAAATGTGTGAGTGTGAGGTCGCAGATTCTTGCCTTGATACACTGCCTACACTTTCACCTCCACCATTCACTCACTCGTTCTATGCTGTCTCTGTGAATTTCTGGTGGCAAAACTGAAGCTTTCTAGTCTCTGTCTATCTAATTTTGGCATCAATTTGCTGTTATCTTTGATGCCCTGACTTCATGCCCTGACATCACACCTCAACGTAACACCACGTCATGCCATAACATCACTCTATGACATCATACTACGACGTCACACCATGATATCACACGACTGTCATGGGGGTTTGATGATGGGTTCCATGAGTGACTGGAACGGAATTAACAACACTTTGTCTTGTGGCAGCTCTGGTTTTATTGGAAGAGTTTGGTAAGCCATCTGCCACGTCCTGCCGTTCTGGTATCTGTGCCAGGACTGACCCTAGAGTTGGCAGTAGTCCGGAGTTTTAAAAGCTGGGGTCAAGTCTGTGACCCCAAAGCTGTGGGAACTATAACGGCTATTCAGTGGGAATACATGACGGGTATACATAAACATACATGGCGATACATATAAGTATACATGGCAGTTTATATAGGTATACATGACGGCATACGGAGTGGCAGACACGACAGATGGACATCAGGCAATGATTCTATTCAATACAAAGAATGATCCTATACAATAAAAAGAATGATCCAATGCAATACAAAGAATGATCCTATACAATACAACGAATGATCCTATATTATACAAAGAATGATCCTATACAATACAAAGAATGATCCTATACAATACAAAGAATGATCCAATGCAATACAAAGAATGATCCTATACAATACAAAGAATGATCCTATACTATACAAATAATGATCCTATACAATACGAAGAATGTCTTGCTTAGACACAACTTGAAACAAACAAATTACTCAAAAGAGAGCAAAATGATCTACTAAACTGATCAGCATGCAAGAGTAAGCTTGCTCACATTAAAATATGCAATAATCAAGGTATAGCACCACAACAGCAAGAAATTACAACATAATACACTGACAGTACAGTGAGGCTTCAAAAGGGAAATAGTAATTGGTAATAACACCTGGGACGTGAGTTGCTTGCACTGAGCTGGAACACTAGTCTGTAAAATAAGATAAAATCAGGAAAACACAGACGACTATGTTTAGACAAACAACAAAATGTAACACAAGAAATCATACCACGGGTGGGGTTAGAACCCGCGATCAGAGAGTCACACAAGAAAAAAAATTGAATAGAGGAATACAACATGTCAGTAAATAACACAATGATGCAATATGCAGAGATAATGAGCACAAAAGAATTACAGCAACAAACATAACTGAACAAATTAATACACTAATGGAAATAAACATTAACACAGAAAATTAAAGAAAATTAATAAAAAATTACATTTCTCACAAAGAACAAAATACTCTGTAGCAATGATTTACTGCAACAAAGTCTGCAAGAAAATATATTAGGTAAAGACAAGCAGTAGCAGCGAATACCACAGATACTTTATGATCATCTCTTCATTTATTTTAGTAACATACATTTTGACAGATACGATATACGATACGATATACATGGATTCTGCTTGCTGACTTTGCCCAGTGCGGTCACAGCAGCTCTGACTTTCGGTTTTCAGTCTCCCTACGATCCCCGTTGGGGAGGGGAACCTTTACCTACTCCACCATGGCTCACCGAGTAAAGATCAAGGCTAAGGACTCTTCAACCACTGACGCTTCCAAGCTGGCCCTTGCTACTACCCTTAAAAGCAATTTGCAGTTGAAATTCTCAGGAATTTCCACTCTTCATGAAGCCTTCCTTGTCACATTCATCAATGATGAGGAAGCAGAAAAAGTACTCTCACCACCTGCTATCAAGACCCTTGATGATCAAGGCTTTGTTCTCTCAACATCGCCATTTATGAGAGCAAAACGATCGGTGTTTATGAAGCGACTTGACAAACTCATCACCTCCATGACTACCGACGAAATCAAGCAATAAATTGAAGATCTCAACGATTGGGCTGAATTAGAAGCTGTAATCAAGATCCCCAATGCTTCATCAATGCTGAAAATCATGTTTATCGACGTGAACATGGCTGCCAGAGCTCTCTCTGATGGTCTAGCTGTCTCATACTACTACATCAACCCTGGTCAACTTGAACCTGAACGTTTCAAGCAAATTTCACCCTACTGGACATGCTTTTCCTACAGTCATTCTACCAACGATTGTCACGTCAAGAACAAGAAGATATGTTTCCACTTGCTGCACCTTTTTTCACCTCCACTACTGCTGCTACCTGCACCTCCACTACTGCTGCTACCTGCACCTCCACTACTGCTGCTACCTGCACCTCCACTACTGCTGCTACCTGCACCTCCACTACTGCTGCTACCTGCACCTCCACTACTGCTCTACCTGCACCTCCACTACTGCTGCTACCTGCACCTCCACTACTGCTGCTACCTGCACCTCCACTACTGCTGCTACCTGCACCTCCACTACTGCTGCTACCTGCACCTCCACTACTGCTGCTACCTGCACCTCCACTACTGCTGCTACCTGCACCTCCACTACTGCTGCTACCTGCACCTCCACTACTGCTGCTACCTGCACCTCCACTACTGCTCCTACCTGCACCTCCACTACTGCTGCTACCTGCACCTCCACTACTGCTGCTACCTGCACCTCCACTACTGCTCCTACCTGCACCTCCACTACTGCTGCTACCTGCACCTCCACTACTGCTGCTACCTGCACCTCCACTACTGCTGCTACCTGCACCTCCACTACTGCTCCTACCTGCACTCCACTACTGCTGCTACCTGCACCTCCACTACTGCTGCTACCTGCACCTCCACTACTGCTGCTACCTGCACCTCCACTACTGCTGCTACCTGCACCTCCACTACTGCTGCTACCTGCACCTCCACTACTGCTGCTACCTGCACCTCCACTACTGCTGCTACCTGCACCTCCACTACTGCTGCTACCTGCACCTCCACTACTGCTGCTACCTGCATCAACTTAAAGTGATCATCATACTCTGGCAGCCAATGTCCTGTTCGAAAGGAGATCCTTTCCAAGAAATTAAAGGAAGACCTTAAGAAAACACCAGGCAACTCTCCAACTTATGCTGCAATAACCAAACTCCAGTCTACAACCACCAAGATCCTGCAAGCCACTCAGCACCCACCACCACCACCACCACCACCACCACCACCACCCGCCTCGCCTCTGCCTGACGACATCTCCACGAAGATTTATTACTGCATGATGTTTGCTCACATGAACAACGCAGCTAAACCACGATCCTTCAACACATCGATAAACGACCTTCTTGCCCTCAACAACATGCCAGCATTCAACTTCCCAACAAGTCCTCCTTCAGCTGAGATTTTAAAGATAATTCCAAAAGTCGTCAGTTTTGCTGCACCAGATGACTTACAAGAATTGCTGCTTGAAGATGACACGTGTTCTAATACGGCCTCCACCAATGAGAGTTCACCTCCACCTCGCGCTACCACCACTACCAAGAACCAATCAGCTGCCTCCTCACCCGTGGAGATACAGCCAACTCCCACCAATGAGAAGCATTCAACTACTACTGCCACGGACCAATCACCGACCTTGCCTTCCACCGCCTCTGCTGCTACGAACAAATCACCACTCTCTAGTCTTCGGTTCTACACAACTCGTCAGTTTAATGACCGAATGTTTGCTTCTGAACTTCACCAGCGACTTAAAGATGGGACTGCCAAGTTCATCTGTACTGACGTTTTCTTTCCCTTCCATGTAGTCCTCCTCGCCCTCGACAACCATAAAAGCGACTATCAATTTCAGGTGGATCACCTCACACGTAAGCAGTACAACTCATTTGAAAACGGATAAATGATTAATTGAAGACTCAACACTTGACTACTGACCTTCCCTGCCTGCCTCTGCCATCACCGCACCTTTCAAGGTGCCACCCTGCTGTTCCTGATTACTCGCCATCAAGACGTGCAGTACGTCAGTACCACTTGCCCCACAGTGGTTGGGCCACTGATCTTCACATCCTCCTCTCCTCCACCATCCCATCCTTTTCCAGCATTTCCATCCTTCTCCTTCCTTCTTCCTTCCCCATCTCGTCGATTCTTCGGCCATATCGATTCGATTCGACATTTTGACAATATTTCTGAGGTGACAGAGATGCTTCAACTACAGGACAAAAGTACAGCGTGTAGGTTTAGCGTCAGTGTGACGTATTTCAGTATTGCAGGTGTTTTGCGTTGACGTCACAATGTTGTGGTTTCTGATATTCATTAGTTAATAAGAGATGAAGAGGTGTTAATACTTCGTCTTGTGGTAGCTCGGGCTGTATTGAGAGTTTGGTAATGTATCTGCCACGTCCTGCCGTTCTTGTATCAGTGTCAACACTTACTCTAGAGTGGGGCACAGCCCGAGGCTTTGAAATGGTGGGGTCAAGTCTGTGACCCCAAAACTATGGGATCTATAATGGCTATTTAGTGGAATACATGACGGGTATACATGAGCACCTATGTATACCTAGGTATGCATAGGTATACATACCTTGAGTTTACCTGGAGAGAGTTCCAGGGGTCAACGCCCCTGCGGCCCGGTCTGTGACCAGGCCTCATGTTGGATCAGAGCCTGATCAACCAGGCTGTATCTGTTACTGCTGGCCGCACGCAGTCTAACGTACGAACCACAGCCTGGCTGGTCAGGCACCGACTTTAGGTGCCTGTCCAGTGCCTGCTTGAAGACAGCCAGGGGTCTATTGGTAATCCACCTTATGTATGCTTGGAGGCACTTGAACAGTCTTGGGCCCCCTGACACTTATTGTGTTGTCTCTCTACGTGCTAGTGGCAGCCCCGCTTTTCATTGGGGGTATGTTACATCGTCTGCCGAGTCTTTTGCTTTCGTAGGGAGTGACACTCGTGTGCAAATTTGGTACTAATCCCTCTAGGATTTTCCAAGTGTATATAATAATGTATCTCTCCCGCCTGCGTTCCAGGGAGTACAGGTTTAGGAACTTCAAGCGTTCCCAGTAATTGAGGTGGTTTATCGCACTTATGCGTGCCGTGAAGGTTCTCTGTACATTTTCAAGGTCAGCAATTTCACTTGCCTTGAAAGGTGCAGTTAGTGTGCAGCAATATTCCAGCCTAGATAGAACAAGCGACCTGAAAAGTGTCAACATGGGCTGTATACACAGGTATACAGGTATACGACGTAATGCTACGACGCAAACCACCTTACCACACCACGACACTACACTACGACACCACACCACACCACGACACCACACTACGAGACCACACTACGACACCACACCACGACAACACAGCCCGACACCACACCACGACACCACACCACGACACCACACTATGACAGCACACCACGACACCACACCACGACACCACACTTCGACAGCACACCACGACACCACACCACGACACCGCACCACGACACCACACCACGACACCACACTTCGACACCACACCACGACACCACACCACGACACCACACTACGTCATTACACCATGACACCACATGACACCACACAACGACACCACACCACGACACCACACTAGGAGGCCACTCTACCACACCACCACACTAGGAGGCCACACTACCACACCACACAACGACACCACACGACGACACCACACGACGACACCACACAACGACACCACATTACGACACCACACCACGACACCACACCCCGACACCACACCACGACACCACACCACGACACCACACCACGATACCACACCACGACACCACACCACGACACCACACTACGACACAACACTACGATACCACACCACGACACCACACTACGACACCACACTACGACACAACACTACGACACCAAACTACGACACCACACCACGACCCCCCACCACGACACCACACTGCGACACCACACTACGATACCACACTACGACACCACACCACGACACCCCACCACGACACCACACTACGACACCACACTACGACACCACACTACGACACCACACCACGACACCACACTTCCACATCACACCACGACACCACACCACGACACCACACTAAGACACCACACCACGACACCATACCACGACACCATACCACATAACGACACCACACCACGACACCTCACCAAGACACCACACCACGACACCTCACCACGACACCACACCACGACAAAACACAAGGAGGCTACACTACGACACCACATTACGACACCACACTACGACACAACACTACGACACCACACTACTACACCACACTACTACACCACACCACGACACCTCACCACGACACCACACCACGACAAAACACAAGGAGGCTACACTACGACACCACATTACGACACCACACTACGACACAACACTACGACACAACACTACGACACAACACTACGACACAACACTACGACACAACACTACGACACAACACTACGACACAACACTACGACACAACATTACGACACAACACTACGACACAACACTACGACACAACACTACGACACAACACTACGACACAACACTACGACACCACACTACGACACAACACTACGACACAACACTACGACACAACACTACGACACAACACTACGACACAACACTACGACACAACACTACGACACAACACTACGACACAACACTACGACACAACACTACGACACAACACTACGACACAACACTACGACACAACACTACGACACAACACTACGACACAACACTACGACACAACACTACGACACAACACTACGCACAACACTACGACACAACGACTACGACACCACACTCACGCCAACACACGACACACACTACGACACCTCATGCACGACACTCACACATATCTGCCAGCACAGTGTTACCACTCACGTTATCTGTCTCATGTGCACCAGTGTTACCACTCACAGTTATCTGTCTCATGTGCACCAGTGTTACCACTCACGGTTATCTGTCTCATGTCACCAGTGTTACCACTCACGTTATCTGTCTCATGGCACCAGTGTTACCACTCACGGTTATCTGTCTCATGTGCACCAGTGTTACCACTCACGGTTATCTGTCTCATGTGCACCAGTGTTACCACTCACGGTTATCTGTCTCATGTGCACCAGTGTTACCACTCACGGTTATTGTCCATGTGCACCAGTGTTACCACTCACGGTTATCTGTCTCATGTGCACCAGTGTTACCACTCACGGTTATCTGTCTCATGTGCACCAGTGTTACCACTCACGGTTATCTGTCTCATGTGCACCAGTGTTACCACTCACGGTTATCTGTCTCATGTGCACCAGTGTTACCACTCACGGTTATCTGTCTCATGTGCACCAGTGTTACCACTCACGGTTATCTGTCTCATGTGCACCAGTGTTACCACTCACGGTTATCTGTCTCATGTGCACCAGTGTTACCACTCACGGTTATCTGTCTCATGTGCACCAGTGTTACCACTCACGGTTATCTGTCTCATGTGCACCAGTGTTACCACTCACGGTATCTGTCTCATGTGCACCAGTGTTACCACTCACGGTTATCTGTCTCATGTGCACCAGTGTTACCACTCACGGTTATCTGTCTCATGTGCACCAGTGTTACCACTCACGGTTATCTGTCTCATGTGCACCAGTGTTACCACTCACGGTTATCTGTCTCATGTGCACCAGTGTTACCACTCACGGTTATCTGTCTCATGTGCACCAGTGTTACCACTCACGGTATCTGTCTCATGTGCACCAGTGTTACCACTCACGGTCATCTGTCTCATGTGCACCAGTGTTACCACTCACGGTCATCTGTCTCATGTGCACCAGTGTTACCACTCACGGTCATCTGTCTCATGTGCACCAGTGTTACCACTCACGGTCATCTGTCTCATGTGCACCAGTGTTACCACTCACGGTCATCTGTGTCATGTGCACCAGTATTACCACTCACAGTCATCTGTCTCATGTGCACCAGTGTTACCACTCACGGTCATCTGTGTCATGTGCACCAGTATTACCACTCACGGTCATCTGTGTCATGTGCACCAGTATTACCACTCACGGTCATCTGTCTCATGTGCACCAGTGTTACCACTCACGGTCATCTGTGTCATGTGCACCAGTATTACCACTCACGGTCATCTGTCTCATGTGCACCAGTGTTACCACTCACGGTCATCTGTGTCATGTGCACCAGTATTACCACTCACGGTCATCTGTCTCATGTGCACCAGTGTTACCACTCACGGTCATCTGTGTCATGTGCACCAGTATTACCACTCACAGTCATCTGTCTCATGTGCACCAGTGTTACCACTCACGGTCATCTGTCTCATGTGCACCAGTGTTACCACTCACGGTCATCTGTGTCATGTGCACCAGTATTACCACTCACGGTCATCTGTCTCATGTGCACCAGTGTTACCACTCACGGTCATCTGTCTCATGTGCACCAGTGTTACCACTCACGGTCATCTGTGTCATGTGCACCAGTATTACCACTCACGGTCATCTGTCTCATGTGCACCAGTGTTACCACTCACGGTCATCTGTCTCATGTGCACCAGTGTTACCACTCACGGTTATCTGTGGAATGTGCACCAGTGTTACCACTCACGGTTATCTGTGTCATGTGCACCAGTATTACCACTCACGGTCATCTGTCTCATGTGCACCAGTGTTACCACTCACGGTCATCTGTCTCATGTGCACCAGTGTTACCACTCACGGTTATCTGTGAATGTGCACCAGTGTTACCACTCACGATCATCTGTGTCATGTGCACCAGTGTTACCACTCACGGTCATCTGTGTCATGTGCACCAGTATTACCACTCACGGTCATCTGTCTCATGTGCACCAGTGTTACCATTCACGGTCATCTGTCTCATGTGCACCAGTGTTACCACTCACGGTTATCTGTGGAATGTGCACCAGTGTTACCACTCACGGTTATCTGTGTCATGTGCACCAGTGTTACCACTCACGGTCATCTGTGTCATGTGCACCAGTATTACCACTCACGGTCATCTGTGTCATGTGCACCAGTGTTACCACTAACGGTTATCTGTGTCATGTGCACCAGTGTTACCACTCACGATCATCTGTGTTATGTGCACCAGTGTTACCACTCACGGTTATCTGTGGCATGTGCACCAGTGTTACCACTCACGGTTATATGTGTCATGTGCACCAGTGTTACCACTCACGGTCATCTGTGTCATGTGCACCAGTGTTACCACTCACGATCATTTGTGTCATGTGCACCAGTGTTACCCCTCAGGGTTATCTGTGTCATGTGCACCAGTGTTACCACTCACGGTTATCTGTCTCATGTGCACCAGTGTTACCACTCACGGTCATCTCTGTCATGTGCACCAGTATTACCACTCACGTTCATCTGTGTCATGTGCACCAGTGTTACCACTCACGATCATCTGTGTCATGTGCACCAGTGTTACCACTCACGGTCATCTGTGTCATGTGCACCAGTATTACCACTCACGGTCATCTGTGTCATGTGCACCAGTATTACCACTCACGTTCATCTGTGTCATGTGCACCAGTATTACCACTCACAGTCATCTGTGTCATGTGCACCAGTATTACCACTCACGGTCATCTGTGTCATGTGCACCAGTATTACCACTCACGTTCATCTGTGTCATGTGCACCAGTGTTACCACTCACGGTCATATGTGTCATGTGCACCAGTGTTACCACTCACGGTCATTTGTGTCATGTGCACCAGTGTTACCACTCACGGTCATATGTGTCATGTGCACCAGTGTTACCACTCACGTTCATCTGTGTCATGTGCACCAGTGTTACCACTCACGGTCATATGTGTCATGTGCACCATTGTTACCACTCACGGTCATCTGTGTCATGTGCACCAGTCTTGCTCTTTTATGTGGAGCAATTTAAATTGTTTTACGTTAATCACTGGAAAATTAGAGAGGAAATGTGGACGTATTTAGTGTTGCTTTGTGTTCATTTTTGCATAGAAAACCTTTATTTTCATTATGCAAACCAGGCTGAAACAACAACAAGAACCCATGTTTAGCTGTGTGTTTACTATACTCCTGTATGTGATCCGCTGTGTGGTGTGTCCCTAGACCAACGTAACACATGTCTTAGGGTTGCAGGTCACATGCTTTGGTATCCACTTGTGTACTGACACTCAACAGTCAGTCTTAGCGTCAGCTGCGTGAACTACCTGAGCATCTCTATACAGAATAATTATGCTCGCTAGCTGTGCTGACGACACAAAATTTGAGTCATCTCGCCTCATGCAGTAATGTTCTCTGGCAACGATCACATCTACCAGCATCGCTGAAGACACCTTTGTCTAAGTCGTCCATACAGCTGACTCACTCGTCATCACGACACTAAGTCGTCCATACAGCTGACTCACTCGTCATCACGACACTAAGTCATCCATACAGCTGACTCACTCGTCATCCCGACACTAAGTCGTCCATACAGCTGACTCACTCGTCATCACGACACTAAGTCGTCCATACAGCTGACTCACTCGTCATCACGACACTAAGTCGTCCATACAGCTGACTCACTCGTCATCACGACACCCTACTCACCGGTACCACCGCTTCAGTAATCTTGTCCCAACTGTCCTCTCACACAGTTCCAGTGAGAAGCTTGCCCAGCTAGGCCGCTGAGCCCGAGAGAAGTCTTCTAACATACTGGAGTCTTCAGACTCCATTACAGCGCACCATATTTCCATGATGCCCCACCCACCATCACCATTGACATTGATAGCTCCAGTCGAGGACCCGTCCCTGCTATATTGCTTAGCTGCAGTGATATATATCTCCTGATATGTTGCACAGTCTGCAGGCGCAGTGCATGGCAAGCAACCGTGGAATGCGCCACGGCAGTGCCTCTTGTTAGGAATTTTATTTTTTCGCTTATTGTATGTATTGTTTTGTCATTCAACCTTAGTGTTCACGCCAGTGCCCGATTGCTACAAGAGAGTCTTATCTATCATTTCACAGTCTGGATGATTGTTGGGAGCGTGCCCGAGCGATGCAATCCATGATAGGCCTTGTATTACGTGCCTTGTCGCCCAAGCCCTTGGTGCTCCTATCAGTTTGACTTAGTTGAGACCTCAGCTAAGTTTGTTCCAATTTATCCTCACTAATTAGACAGACCCAATAGAGACAAAACATTCCTCTCCTCGCTTTCTCACAGGCCTGGCGTGGGACTGGTACCAACCAACTTACCCATATAAACCTAAGGCTCTCCTCCAAGAATCGATATATTAAGCACAGAGAGGCACACATGCACACTACATGCACCACCAGGTCATAAATATAACCTGAAAGAGTGTGTGTTTGGGAGAGAGAGGCGAGGATGAACCAGCAAGGCTGGACCTTGTATTCAAACTGAGTATTTCCGACTTAGAGGATATAGACATGTGAAAAGCACCTTGGTAGTGACCACACGGTCTCAAGTCTCAAATACCTTGTGGAAGTAAACTTAGAAAAGCTACACTATCATCCACTTACAAACTTCAATGATATCGCCTCTCATTCTACGTCTCAGGAGAGTAAAGGTTCAAGGTTCTCAGTCTGTCTTCATATGAGAGATTCCTTATAAAGTGTCATTCTTCTCAGAATGTTCTCCAATGAATATATATCCATTCTCTAATATGACGACAAAATTGAGCTGCATAATCTAAGTGAGGTCTTACTAGTGATGTACTGAGCCGTAAAATAACTTTTGGACTCACACTTCCTAATATAAATCCAAGTAATCTCTTAGTCTTATTGTGCACACTTAGGCACTGTTGTCTTGACTTCAGATCTCTGCTTACCATGACTCCCAAGTCTTCTTCACACTGATCAAGCTCTACTTCACTTGGTTGATAACTTCGAGGGTTGTTTTCCTTCCTAAGAACTACGACTTTGCACTTGTCCACATTGAACTACATCTGCCACTTTTCAGACCATGACTTTAATTTGTCTAAATCCTGTTGAAGTTCATCTTTGTTCTCCTCAGAATCAATCATTCGGCCTTTTTTTGTGTCATCGAATTTACTTATGTCACTCGCTATTCCTTCATCAATGTCATTAATGTCAATTTTGAACAAATATAAACCCAAAATTGATTCTTGTGGAACGCGACAAGTGATCGGTCCTCATTCAGACTTGATCCCGTTAATGCAAATTCTCTGCCACCTGTTAGTTAGCCATGTCTCGATCTAAGTTTGAACTTTACCTCCTGTACCATGAGCTGCAACTTTTTTTAACAGTTTTTTTGTGAGGTACTCTATCAAAGGCCATCTATGCTCCCCTTGCCCGAAGGGCAAGTCTCTGGAGAATGGCATCCCTCAGGGAGGTGTCTCAGGTCCCACCCTTTTCAACGTCCTGATGTTTGAGTTGGTGCAACTTCCCTTGCGTAGTGACACGCTGCTGCTCAGCTACGCCGATGACCTCGCGTTGGTGACCCCAGGGAAAAAGAATCTGCTGTTCCGTGCATAAAGAGGAGAGTCAGGAGCAGTGACAACACTGGCGGAAGGAGAGTCAGAAGCAGTGACAACACTGGCGGAAGGAGAGTCAGGAGCAGTGACAACACTGGCGGAAGGAGAGTCAGGAGCAGTGACAACACTGGCGGGAGGAGTCAGGAGCAGTGACAACACTGACGGAAGGAGAGTCAGGAGCAGTGACAACACTGGCGGGAGGAGAGTCAGAAGCAGTGACAACACTGGCGGGAGGAGAGTCAGGATCAGTGACAACACTGGCGGAAGGAGAGTCAGGAGCAGTGACAACACTGTAGGGAGGAGAGTCAGGAGCAGTGACAACACTGGCGGGAGGAGAGTCAGGAGCAGTAACAACACTGGCGGGAGGAGAGTCAGGAGCAGTAACAACACTGGCGGGAGGAGAGTCAGGAGCAGTGACAACACTGGCGGGAGGAGAGTCAGGAGCAGTGACAACACTGGCGGGAGGAGGTCAGGAGAGTGACAACACTGGCGGAGGAGAGTCAGGAGAGTGACAACACTGGCGGAGGAGAGTCAGAGCAGTGACAACACTGGCGAGGAGAGTCAGGAGAGTGACAACACTGGCGGGAGGAGAGTCAGGAGCAGTGACAACACTGGCGGGAGGAGAGTCAGGAGAAGTGACAACACTGGCGGGAGGAGAGTCAGGAGTAGTGACAACACTGGCGGAGGAAAGTCAGGAGTAGTGACAACACTGGCGGGAGAGTCAGGAGTAGTTACAACACTGGCGGGAGGAGAGTCAGGAGCAGTGACAACACTGGCGGAAGGAGAGTCAGGAGCAGTGACAACACTGGCGGGAGGAGAGTCAGGAGCAGTGACAACACTGGCGGGAGGAGAGTCAGGAGTAGTGACAACACTGGCGGGAGGAGAGTCAGGAGTAGTGACAACACTGGCGGGAGAAGAGTCAGGAGCAGTGACAACACTGGCGGAAGGAGAGTCAGGAGCAGTAACAACACTGGCGGGAGGAGAGTCAGGAGCAGTAACAACACTGGCGGAGGAGAGTCAGGAGCAGTAACAACACTGGCGGAGGAGGAGTCAGGAGCAGTGACAACACTGGCGGGAGGAGAAGTCAGGAGCAGTGACAACACTGGCGGGAGGAGAGTCAGGAGTAGTGACAACACTGGCGGGAGGAGAGTCAGGAGTAGTGACAACACTGGCGGGAGGAGAGTCAGGAGCAGTGACAACACTGGCGGAAGGAGAGTCAGGAGCAGTGACAACACTGGCGGGAGGAGAGTCAGGAGCAGTGACAACACTGGCGGAGGAGAGTCAGGAGTCAGTGCACTGGCGGAAGGAGAGTCAGGAGCAGTGACAACACTGGCGGGAGGAGAGTCAGGAGCAGTGACAACACTGGCGGGAGGAGAGTCAGGAGCAGTGACAACACTGGCGGGAGGAGAGTCAGGAGCAGTGACAACACTGGCGGGAGGAGAGTCAGGAGAGGACAACACTGGCGGGGAGAGTCAGGAGAGTGACAACACTGGCGGAGGAGAGTCAGGAGCAGTGACAACACTGGCGGAGGAGAGTCAGAGCAGTGACAACACTGGCGGAGGAGAGTCAAGAGTACAGTGACAACACTGGCGGGAGGAGAGTCAGGAGTAGTGACAACACTGGCGGGAGGAGTCAGGCAGTGACAACACTGGCGGGAGGAGAGTCAGGAGTAAGTGACAACACTGGGGGGGGGGGGGGGGGGGGGGGGGGGGGGGGGGGGGGGGGGGGGGGGGGGGGGGGGGGGGGGGGGGGGGGGGGGGGGGGCCCCCCCCCCCCCCCCCCCCCCCCCCCCCCCCCAGGCACCTGGCGGAGGAGAGTCAGGACAGTGACAACACTGGCGGGAGGAGAGTCAGGACAGTGACAACACTGGCGGAAGGAAGTCAGGAGCAGTGACAACACTGGCGGGAGGAGAGTCAGGAGCAGTGACAACACTGGCGGGAGGAGAGTCGGGACAGTGACAACACTGGCGGAGGAGAGTCAGGAGCAGTGACAACACTGGGGGAGGAGAGTCAGGAGCAGTGACAACACTGGGGAGGAGAGTCAGGAGCAGTGACAACACTGGCGGAGGAGAGTCAGGAGCAGTGACAACACTGGCGGGAGGAGAGTCAGAGAGTGACAACACTAGCGGGAGGAGAGTCAGGAGCAGTGACAACACTGGCGGAGGAGAGTCAGAGTAGTGACAACACTGGCGGGAGGAGAGTCAGGGGGGGGGGGGGGGGGGGGGGGGGGGGGGTTTTTTTTTTCAGAGCAGTGACAACACTGGCGGGAGGAGAGTCAGAAGCAGTGACAACACTGGCGGGAGGAGAGTCAGGATCAGTGACAACACTGTCGGAAGGAGAGTCAGGAGCAGTGACAACACTGTAGGGAGGAGAGTCAGGAGCAGTGACAACACTGTAGGGAGAAGAGTCAGGAGCAGTGACAACACTGGCGGAAGGAGAGTCAGGATCAGTGACAACACTGGCGGAAGGAGAGTCAGGAGCAGTGAAAACACTGGCGGAAGGAGAGTCAGGAGCAGTGACAACACTGGCGGGAGGAGAGTCAGGAGTAGTGACAACACTAGCGGGAGGAGAGTCAGGAGTAGTGACAACACTGGCGGGAGGAGAGTCAGGAGCAGTGACAACACTGGCGGGAGGAGAGTCAGGAGTAGTGACAACACTGGCGGGAGGAGAGTCAGGAGTAGTGACAACACTGGCGGGAGGAGAGTCAAGAGTACAGTGACAACACTGGCGGGAGGAGAGTCAGGAGCAGTAACAACACTGGCGGGAGGAGAGTCAGGAGCAGTAACAACACTGGCGGAAGGTGAGTCAAGAGTACAGTAACAACACTGGCGGGAGGAGAGTCAGGAGCAGTAACAACACTGGCGGGAGGTGAGTCAAGAGTACAGTAACAACACTGGCGGGAGGAGAGTCAAAATCAATAACAACACTGGCGGGAGGAGAGTCAGGAGCAGTAACAACACTGGCGGGAGGAGAGTCAGGCAGTAACAATGGCGGGAGGTGACAGGTACAGTGACAACACTGGCGGGAGGAGAGTCAGGAGCAATAACAACACTGGCGGGAGGAGAGTCAGGAGCAATAACAACACTGGCGGGAGGAGAGTCAGGAGCAATAACAACACTGGCGGGAGGTGAGTCAAGAGTACAGTGACAACACTGGCGGGAGGAGAGTCAGGAACAGTGACGACACTGACTTATCCTGATCGTTAGCTAAGCACCAGTAGTTCTCTCCGGGGTTATCCTGGGAGGATAACCCCGGAGGGTTATCCTCCCAGGGTAACCCAAGAAAGTCATTGTGTCATCGAGGACTGTCTATCTTATTTCCTCTGGAGTCCTTAAATCTTGTACCCCCAGGATGCGACTCCACACCGGTCGACTTACACCCAGGTACCTACTTACTTGCTAGGTGAATGGGGGATAGCAGGTGTAAGGAAACACGCCGAATGTTTTTTACCCTTGCCGGGGATCGAACCAAGGTCACTCTGTGTTTGAATTGAAATTGTTGCCTACCATGCCACGGGACACCACGTCGACGATGGTCAAAACATTCGTTAAGTAGGGAGACTACTCGTTTATACTTGTTATATTAACATACAATGTATGCACTCATTCCGATACAGAGCTCCTAAATGTAACAGTGCTTCAGGACAGGCACTCCATACTACGAACACAATAGGAAAGTTTCCCCCTTAGGTGGACAGCTAGGAGTTAAGAGTCGTTTCCAAAATTCACTGACTGCCTCCAGCAGCTCTCGTATTGTTGTCGCCCAATTTTTCAAGTCTGTTTTCCTTGCAATTGAATATCTGTGAGCAGGAAGTTCTCCCAGCTCTACTTCAAGCCTCTGGGAAGGGAATTCTACATCCAGTAGCTTACTTTTCGGTTAAGCTAAAACCACATAAATGGGCCTACTCAATCATAGAAAAAATGGCCTTAGCAGTGATCTTGGCGCTGGAGCACTTTGATATCTATGTCTCATCCATTCCCTATGTGGTTCAGTGTACAGTGACGCTAATCTTCTGACCTACCTGAACTCCATGCAAAATAAAGACACTCGTCTAATGCGCTGATCCTTAAAGCTTCAACTCTACATCACTTTCAAACACATCTCTGTAAAAACAACTAGGTACAATAGCATGTGAGGATAGGCGGTTTCATTTGCTAATTTTTTTATGGTGGCACACTACCCATTATAGAGGCTGGGGGGTGTTGCGCATGCTGAGAACATCGCAGTTTATTTCACTTTCATCACACAACCGCTTGTTGCATTTCTTTTGCATCAGCCAAACTGGCAGTTTCGCCAGTGTAATTGTTGGGGCCCAAACCACGCTGTAAATGGATGCTAAGTTTAACTGTCAAACAATCAGAGTGAGGGGTTGACTCCAGGCGATGTTATACCTATTTCCTGGTTTGAAGTCAATCTGTGACGTACTCGCTGACGGCATTCTGTATACGCTCTCTTTGTAAGAGTATAAATCAGTTGCAATGAGCAAAATCACTTTATTTTCTCACTCATTATTCTTACTCTGTTTTAGTATAGTATCTGTCTGCATTGCTACTCTATTACACTCTGTTTATATTGTAAATATTTTTGGTGTCAGTATATTAATTTGTACTTGTGTTCGTAATAACTACTTCTACTATAGTGGTAACACTATAGTAACACTATAGTAACACTATAGTAGAGGTAGTTATTACTACCACTACCACCAGCACTACTATTACTACCATTACCACCACCACTACTATTACTAACACTACCACCACCACTGTTATTATTACCACTGCCACCACAACTACTATTACTACCACTACCACCACCACCGTTATTATTACCACTACCACCACCACTACTATTACTACCAATACCACCACCACTGTTATTATTACCACTATTATTACTACCACTACAACCACCACTACTATTACTTCCACCACCACTTCTATTACTACCACTACCACTGTTATTATATCCACTACCACTACTATTACTACAACTACCACCACCACTACTATTACTACCACTACCACCACCACTGCTATTACTATCACTACCATCACCACTACTATTACTACCACTACCACCACCTCTGTTATTACTACCACCAACCACCGCTACTATTACTACCACTACCACCACCACTACTATTATTACCACTACCACCACCACCACTGCTACTACCACTACCACCACCACTACTATTACTACTACCACCACCACTACTATTACTACCACTACTATTACTTCCACCACCACTTCTATTACTACCACTACCACTGTTATTATAACCACTACCACTACTATTACTACAACTACCACCACCACTACTATTACTACCACTACCACCACCACTGCTATTACTATCACTACCATCACCACTACTATTACTACCACTACCACCACCTCTGTTATTACTACCACTAACACCAACCACCACTACTATTACTACCACTACCACCACCACTACTATTATTACCACTACCACCACCACCACCACTGCTACTACCACTACCACCACCACTACTATTACTACTACCGCCACCACTACTATTACTACCACTACTATTACTACCACTACCACAACCATTACTATTACTACCACTACCACCACCACTACTATTACTACCACTACTATTACTACCGTGCGGCCAGCAGTAACAGCCTGGTTGATCAGGCTCTGGTCCAACAGGAGGCCTGGTCACGGACCGGGCCGCGGGGGCGTTGACCCCTGAATTCTCTCCAGGTAGACTCCAGACCACTAC
Source organism: Cherax destructor (assembly GCA_009830355.1). Classification (NCBI taxonomy): domain Eukaryota; kingdom Metazoa; phylum Arthropoda; class Malacostraca; order Decapoda; family Parastacidae; genus Cherax; species Cherax destructor. The sequence goes on along the minus strand of WNWK01010452.1, from coordinate 38,296 downwards.
TATTACTACCACTACCACCACCACTGCTATTAGTACCACTACCACCACCATCACTACTATTACTAAAATCGCACCCGCGACGATTCTCCCATCAAGACTCGTTTCCACTTCACCTCCAGACCGTCAGAGTGCAGTTATATGTAGACGACCAGTCTGAGGACCCTTAGACCATCCTCTGCTGTAACTTCAACTGTCGAGAGAATGACACTCGTCAAGCCGCAGTTAAGCCTGTCGGCAGGCGACTGTCAGCCTCGTGTCACAGCTTCAGTGAGCAGCCTGCACAAAGATGATGTCACTTTGACTGCTAGCCCACTCACTGCAGTAAGGTGTATGCTGTTACGACCTCCAGATGTTTCGCCGAGTCGTCTCTGCCACGACTCACTCCACACTCGCCAGCAGTGACAGCCCCAGCGACAGTTCCAGTCGAGAAATGTCCTCCTGAATCGCTTTCCTGAAGAAGTCCTGCCCAGTTGCGACTACTGACAACGCCTCACTCGAGGGCACCAGCAGGTTGTGCCCCAGGTTGAGTGAACCCTGCAGTGACTACTACGATGACGGCTTCACCGTCCCAGAGGAGACCGTACCCTGTTACGTCACAACTCAACCGCAGCGATGTCTCCTGTGTTGCAGTATCTGTCCAGACACAGGAAGGCATGCAGTGATGCCCATTGACACTCACTGCCTTAGACCACGAAGCACACCTTTTTTTTCTTCCCTATTCTTCCTTATTTTGTGTTCTGTGCCCTGTTCTTGCGAGAGAGAGTCGGAGTTTTTTTTTTTACTACCAGTCATGGTCAGGGTCGACCATGGGTGCATGGCCGAGCGATGTAGACAGCCTATACTGTCTGCATAGACAGCCTATGCTGTCTGCCAGCTGAGTTCATGTTTCACGCCATGCTCGTGCTGCCACCTATAGGCCCATACCCACTTCAGTCTGCTCACACCTGCTTCTCTCTCACTCACTCAGCAGCCTTGACTCAGTCAACAGGCCTACTTTTCTCTCCCTCACAGGCCATAGCCCTCCCGGGCCATGGGCACAAACACACTGCCTGTGTACCCTCACGTATTTGCAAATAAAATAAAAAGCCTCCGAAGACTTATCATTGCTACCCCGCCTTTGCAGCAGAACGACGCAATACTCTTTAGAAAACACCACTACCACCACCACTGCTATTACTACCACTACCACTACTATTACTACTACTACTACCACCACTACTATTACTACCACTACCACTGCCACTATTAGTACCACTACCACCAGCACTACTATTACTACCACTACCGCCATCACTAGTACTACTTACTACTTCAACTACCATTAATAGTATATACCTTGGTAAAAGCAAAAACTAAGATATATGTATTGGTACATATAAGTCTTACCACTACTTACCATCACCGCCACAATAACAACTTCTACTACCACCACCATAACCATAAAAAGGCTCACTGCCCTGACTGCAACAATACACAACCCACACACAGCAAAATGGAGCTTACGACGACGTTTCGGTTCGACTTGTACCATTAAATAGTCACAACAAATTCCTGGAATAATTGGCATCTTGACGTGCGCTAAGACCAGAGTTGTTAAATCCATTTCAAACATCCTGAAATGGTTCGGATAACTTTGACAATCCTCGGTGGCACACCTTCAAACACATAGAAAAGTTGCTAAAAATACGACGATGGGGGAGACTGAAATTCACATTTCACTCCAGCGACATGTGAATTTCACTCCAGTGAATTTTCAATAAAGTGACATGCCGACGTTTCGGTCCAAGTCGGACCGAAACGTCGGCATAAGTTTCATTCTCTTGTGAGCAGATTGTGTACCATAACCTCTGTTATTCACCAGCACTAACAACCTGGTTCATCAAAAGTTCTCACTCAGTCTGGTGTGTGTATCTGGCCAAGTCATCAAGTCATTTAAGCAATATAAAAACATAAACAAGAGGTATTAGTTATGGAGGCCAAGCATAAATCTTATTTATTATAAAAATAAATTTATTTAAATAATACACAAGTCAGAACTATATATTTGTATAATATGTAACTATATATTTGTATAATACGTAACTATATATTTGTATAATACGTAAGACAGAACTAAAATTTATGATAAAATATCAGGAATATCCTGGGCTACAGCATCCTTTAAGACTTGTTGTAACAAGAGTTGTGGCAGGTTTTCATCCCAGGTTTGGTGCTAGTGTCAAAATTGTGCTTATATTAGACCACTGATTGAATATGCCGCACCTCTACTTCCTCTTATGTATGACGGGAAGCTTGTAGGGCTGGGAAAATTGCAGAACGAAGCGATGAGGATCATCCTAGTACTGCCTCGTACTGCCAAAATTCTAAATATGCTGTAATGAAGCAAATCAGCCTCTCAAGCATTATTTATGTAAGGTGTGATAAATATTAGTTGTGAAAATTACATGACTGTCCTCACTTGTATTTCTTGTCTATATTCCTTACCTATTTATTATGTGCATAGTTCTGTAACTCAGGTGAAAGAGATAAATGCAGTTTACTGTAAATTAAAAGACTAGATAAGTAACGTCATCTACCAAAATTGTTGTATTTAAATGTAATGCATAACAAGTTAAATGTTTAATTGAGAATACTATTAGCATTATTTATTATTATTATTATTGCTGTTGCATCTCTACATGTTTTGAAAATATCCTTTACTGTAAAAGCTGTAAATTAACTCAAGAAATGTATTTGAACTATTTCCATCCGCGCATTCTGCTGCTCTGTTATTGTATGTTCCAATATGTTTTCTCTAGAATTTTTGTTAATCTGTAATATAGTGTATAACATTCATTTTTTTGTGTCTGATTATTTTTCTAGTATTAGTATTTATTGTATTAATTATTGTGAGTAGAAATAAGGTTTATAAAGGCAAGTTGACCTTCTTGTGTAGAAATTTGTAAAGAGTTTGTGTACATGAGAGGGAGTTCTATTCAAAACAAGGGAGGGAACACGAAGAAAATTCCCATAACCACTCTCACACCTTTGTCACCTTAAGAAGCTTGTTTCAACTTCTCATATTGATTATACTGCTGCTAACAAGTGAGTTCATAACCTGTGTTAAGGGAGATAAGTAGAGAAGCTCAAGTATTGTTAAAATGCAGTCTTTTTGTGTTATAGCCATTGGAGGAACAAGCCTCCAGCCGGCATATCTTGTATCACTCTAAGAAAGGGCTATTAACTGTGTATGACTTATAACTTCCCTTCTTATGATAGCTAAATGATACTTGTATATTGTATGATTAGAGTAAATTGTGAGAATAATGATAATTTAAGGTGTAATGATTTATTTTTGACCCATTTGACCTACCCAAATACTTATTTCTAACCTAGAACTTTCCTAACCTATCTTGTATGCTAATACTCTTTTATTAAATATCTACTACTTATGTTTAACTATGTTTATTTTCTGTAATTTGCCTGTCACATGTAACTTAACTTAACCTAGCTTACTTGTGTTTTTGCTACCTTGTACCACTATTTTATTTTCCTGTCTTAATTCATACTAGCCTATGCTTCATGTCTGTTCTGTGTATACATATATGTTCATTCTTTTTTTGTGTATTATAATTGTGTTACGTTATACTGTTTGTTTACTGTAATTCAGCTGTTTTAGTTATGTAAAATCTTGAGTTTATAAGGGAATTATTTTTGGTATGCCATTTTTTTTATTGTTTTGATACTTTGTTAATTATGTTCCTTTCTTATATTTTTTGTAAGATCTTTAATTTTTGTTGTAGAAGTTATTGCTTGTGTATTTTGTGACTAAACCCGAAAAATATTTTTTTACGGTTTAGCACCAACCAGGCACCCATCAAAGATATGCCTCCAAAGTAGGAGAGATCCACCAGAGATACTGAGGAGAGGAGAGTGCTAGAGACCTTGAACACTATAGTCCTGGAGGATCAGACCAGGCTTGTAATCTGGGATTTGGAAGGTCTTAGGAGCATCCCAAGGCATGAATGTATCAAGGAATTTAAACCTCAGTATGGAAAGCAATGGAGTCCCTTGGGAACTATGTGGGGAGGTGGTTTTGGCAGCAGTAAGCCATTCCTGCTAATAAGAATTAAGTATTTGTTGCTAGAATTTTTTTTCCCCTCTGGTGCCAATACTTTCAGATACCCTTGTAATGTGTTTATTAAAGTGTAAGTGGTTTTATCTGGGTATGTTTTACTTCCCCCTTTGAGCCATGTATATAAGGTCCATGTGTCAGAGACTAAATTTAATAAACCTATTGATTTTATCATTTTCTGTGGAGTCAAGCCCCCTGATAAGGTGCCTACTGCTCATGTTTTCAGGACCCCTATCTTGTTATAACTATCCTGTATTATTTCTCACTGGGTTTTCTCCTATGACTATCATTTCTTTTACCCCTTCCATTATTAAAAGAGCAGGTGGTGACAGTATACTTCCAAGAGAATAGACCGCTACCGTCTATTCTCCCATATTCTAGTAATGTTCCCTTGTTATTTGATCTCTATATTCTTATATTTTTTTATCCACTCCGAGTCTCTACCTGAGGGAACAGACAATATGGCATCGTGGTGGGGATGGGGTGGTTGCTGCATTTCAATGCGGAAATATATGAGAAAAAAAACTTGATATCGCAAGTATCAGAGATCGTGTCACTGAAAGAAATGTCCTCATTGGAGTCATTATGCTCAGGAAAGCCTCCAAACTTTCCTCAGCACCGGTGAACACTCCTCCAGATGGATCGTAAAAACTGGAACTGACCTCCGCATGAACTAGATATATGTTCTATGTCAAGTAAGACAACAGTGACACTTCCCCGCTCCCTGTGATATTACCCCATTCCAAATCACTATCTCTCCCTTTCCTTCAAATAATTTTTTTTAATTAAATCACTACCAAAGCTTCGCCTTCAAGCCAAGCAGGATGCCTTAAGCTGTATTGATGACTTAGTCACATAGAACACTCACAATTTATGAGGGTGGTTCTGTTCACTAATACACTGGAGCAGCTGGTAGTGCTGCTGTCATACAGAGTGATGACTCTCGTAAATAAACTGGAGCACGCATCAGTAACTGGGCCTCTACCCTTCAAACTGAATTGTTTGCCATATTCCTTGCACTCAAATGCGTCCATGAATCAAAGGTTTACATTTTTGATGTAATTGAATCTCTATCATATATCTCTATCATACTCTCAACTCATTATGTATAAATTGTGGCATGCTTGTGACAAGCCAGACACTGGTATGCTAGGATTGTAGACAGTGGAGTCAGAGTGAACTTTCTGTGGATTCCGTCTCACATTGGTCTTCAGATGCATGATAGAACTGATCAATTATTCCGTGGCCACGGTAGCCCGTGACCTGGCGGCAAAAGTTCTCGCTTCACACGGTGACTGTCAGGGTTCGATTCACAGCGAGGGTTGAAACATTGGGCGTGTTTCCTTACACCGGTTGTCTATGTTCACCCATCAGTAAAATGGGTACCTTGGTGTGGGTCGCATCCTGGGACAAAATTTACCTAATTTGCCAGAAATGCTCAGCATAGCAAGCGGCTTTCTATATAGTAGTATGTCATTGATGTCAGCTAGGCCTGTATACCTTGTACATGTACTTGTAGAAATGAAGATATTATTATTATTATTCTTAAGTTGTATGCCTTCAGAGAGAGAGAGTAGATTACAACCTTGGCTTGTCAGTTAGCAGTTTGAGAACAATAATACGAAAAGAACTTCAAATGAACTTCATTGACTTAAGACTCAGGGAGACTCACACCAGTCAGTCCATCTATCATCATTCTATCATGCAGGAGGAGCCACATGTCTATGGTGCATCCAACAAAATAAGTAGACTCTTGGATGTCACTACCGCCTGCACCAGCTGGGTTACCAGTATCTTTGGGAAGTTAAATCACCACCACCAGATGTAGACCAAACGAAATGTAAACTTTGCCAGATGGACAATTGTCACACCTTGCGTCATTATGTACTGGAAAGTGGTAAAATTAATGGATTCAGGAACAACTCAGTCAGAAACGTTCATGAAATGTAAAAGTATTTTTTCCACTATGGTATATTACAAACCATACTGGAAAAATGCCCTGACTTTGCTCCCTGTAAATAAAGCATTACCACTTTTTACGTGTGACCTAATTCATGTCAGCATAAATAACTCGATACGACTGTGACCAGTTTTTTACCACCGTAACTTGTTGAGCTATCAAACTTTGCGACCCAGTCCCAGGACCCATTATGTACCTCTGTAATCTTTTGACTGCCACCCATAGGATAGATATGGGGTGCACAATGAAAATATTAAACTATAAAACTAACCTTTAAGTAACCCTAATACAAGTTTAAGCAATATATAATAATTCTAACTCTTTATGATTATACATTAGCAGGGTGACTACCTTATCCACGATCAGTAAAGAACACTACAAGTTTTAAAAGGTAGTTATTGCCCAACACCTCAACATATATTGATAACTACAAGTGTTTAGTGTTGCCAGGTCTCACCCTCTGAAACACTACAACCCAGGTGAGCACCAGCGCCTTGGTAACAATTCCCAAGGTAGCCACGACACAAGCAATCCATTATAATCCAATAAATGTCCACCAAGTTATCCACCACGATAGAATGCATCTTAACACAGCAACAGAATCAAGCGAGAACTGAAAAGTAATGAGGAGGATATACGAGGAGGCATCCATTATATAAAGAAACCTCCGAAAGTGATTAAAATATGTCAGACATGTTGGTCAGTTGTCTAGATTGTTTCTCTCGTCACTTGTCCGAAGCTTTCTGAGAAGAGTAACCAGATCATTCGCCTCAAGAGTTGTCAACGGAATCATTCCACTAAAGTGGGAATCATAGCAACACCAGCAACAGGGAACATTCACCTGATGCTGACCAGTGCATTAAGAATCATGCTATACCACCTATGCTACCTAGTCACGTGACCTCATCTCATAGCATAGCATGGCATAGCATCACACGATGAGACATTCGGATCACATATTTACTATTTCTCAAAGCAGGAATAAAATACTCTAGCGTACATGAATATGCAACCACTTTCCTGTACACACAAGAAATTTTTGTTACAACAATATAAATATTTAATAGCTAAATTCTAAATAATAATAATAGTATTGCTTATAAGTCAAGCAATTGTAACAATATTAAATGAAGTACATAAGGTTAAGTGAGAGTTTTCAGTGAATATTCGTACACCTGTCTGTAATTTCAGGTGTCTGATAACCAGAGTCACACCTGAAATAACTCAAATCTCAGGCAAAATAACCACACCCTTACAAGACAATTAACTTCAGGGACCGGTAGCTAGGTGCTTCAGGGCACATAATTATGACTTGGGGAGAAAACAACGGCAAGGAAATTAGTACAAAGGGGAAGATAATGGCTTTCATTTAAAAATAGCTCTAAATCTGTACGGGTCATAATTAGCATAGGAAAGGAAGAGAAGTACCAATTCATCGGATCAACAACCCTTCAGCAGTGTTAATGAGAGGTAAAAATTAATATATATATATATATATATATATATATATATATATATATATATATATATATATATATATATATATATATATATATGTCGTGCCGATTAGGTAAAACTTGCGATTTTGGCTTAAATAGCAACGGTCATCTTGCCATATAAGACAAGCGAAAATTTGTGTATGCAATATTTTCGCAAAAAACATTCTGAACCTAACGAAAAAAATATATTTCATTGTGTTTGTTTATTATTAAATTATTATAAACGTATCGAAAATATATTTTGTTTGGTTAGGCTAAATTAAATTGCGCTTGTTGTAATAAGGTTAGGTAAGTTTTCTAAGTTTCTTTTGGTACAAAATTATTAATTTTTACATTAACATAAATGAAAAAATATATCTTTAAACGTATAAGAGAAATTTTTAGAAATGACTTAATTTTAGATGAGTTCTTGCTAACTGACCAGTTTTACCTATTAGGCACGACATATATATATATATATATATATATATAGGATGGGGTCCACCTCTGGTACAAATTGTGGGACCCATAGCCTCGGAGAAGTGGATAAAAAGGCTTCAAGGAAGAATATTTGGATTTCTTCCTGATGCCATTTGAATATTCCACTTCTCCTACCACCATCTTTTAATTTTTTTACCAATAGGTATGTTTTATTACATAATATGGTACAAAAGATTTGAGAGATACATTGTTGATATAAAGATGGCATATACAGTACACGAGGTGAGAGATACATGTCTAGTACATATTGTTACATCTTTGTCACTGATTATAATGCGAAAATCTCATCCAGCTCTTCCGAGCTGGTGCGCGTGCCCAGAATACAGCATGCATTACCCCTCTGAACAGCAGCGCTGAGTCGCTGGAACAGAAAACTAGCTGCCCTGGGATCCCTAGTTACCCTGTTGAGTCTTTTGCCCAGCTCCTTGAGGAACCTAGATGCACTCTTTCCCCATGAGCCAAGGGTCTCTGAGCCTATGGGAACAAACATATAATGATGGGCAAGTTCTCCATATTTTCTAGACTTCTGGGACTCCCTGAAGGTGGCAGCAGCCCCTCCTTCCTCCCTGGTGTACTGGAGATAGGTATCAGCCAAGGTAGATGCACATGTGTAGTCCCACACCACCTGCTTGCCGTCTGTCCAGGCTTGAAGGGTGATACCATCTGGACGCTTTTGGTTGCCATCAGATCTGCATAGTTGGGGTGGTTCCCTTATATATATATATATATATATATATATATGTCGTGCCGATTAGGTAAAACTTGCAATTTTGGCTTAAATAGCAACGCTCATCTTGCCATATAAGACAAGTGAAAATTTGTGTATGCAATAATTTCGCCAAAATCATTCTGAACAAAACGAAAAAAATATATTTAATTGTGTTTGTTTATTATTAAATTAATGTAAACGTATCTAAAATATATTTAGTTGGGTTAGGCTAAATTAAATTGCGCTTGTTGTAATAAGGTTAGGTAGGTTTTCAAAGTTTCTCTTGGTACAAAATTATAAATTCTTACATTAACATAAATGAAAAAAATATATCTTTAAACGTATAAGAGAAAATTTTAGAAAGGACTTAATTTCAAATGAGTTCTTGCTAATTGACCAGTTTTACCTAATCGGCACGACATATATATATATACTATATATATATATATATATATATATATATATATATTGTCGTGCCGATTAGGTAAAACTTGCCATTTTGGCTTAAATAGCAACGCTCTTCTTGCCATATAAGACAAGTGAAAATTTGTGTATGCAATAATTTCGCCAAAATCATTCTGAACATAACGAAAAAAATATATTTCATTGTGTTTGTTTATTATTAAATTAATGTTAACGTATCTAAAATATATTTAGTTGGGTTAGGCTAAATTAAATTGCGCTTGTTGTAATAAGGTTAGGTAGGTTTTCAAAGTTTCTCTTGGTACAAAATTATAAATTCTTACATTAACATAAATGAAAAAAATATATCTTTAAACGTATAAGAGAAAATTTTAGAAAGGACCTAATTTTACATGAGTTCTTGCTAATTGACCAGTTTTACCTAATCGGCACGACATATATATATATATATATATATATATATATATATATATATATATATATATATATATATATATATATATATATATATATATATATATATATATATATATATATATATATATATATATCAAAACAATCACTATGAAAAATAGAAGAATTCCAAGCGATTTCGTGACTACTCACATTATCAAGGAACTTTAAAAGGAAACGTGAGAAGAAGGCTTATAAAGAGGCAGAATACACCTCACAGTCACATCACACTAACAAAGACAACACCTCACAGTAGCGTAACATCTCACGACTCTGTGAAGAGGAACATAAGAAAGGACCTGAAACTCTTCCCAAGAATTAAGATTAGTCCAATTTATCATTAAATTCTTCCCAAATTTTATTAATTATAAATGAATCCAATTTATATAAACCAAAAGAAATATTCATATTATTTTCAAAACTGCTTTTAATGAAACATGATTCTATTATATTCCTCTCAACCATGGACTTGCTTGATACAACCTTCTCAGCATTTTGAAAATCAATTGGATGGTTAAAGTCTCTCACATGAATAAATAGAGCATTAGAATCTTGTCCAGTTCTAATGCTATATTTATGTTGTTTTAATCTTAGTTCAAGACTTTTACCAGTTTGACCATAATAAACTTTATCGCATATTTTACAGGAATCTTATAGACACATCCATCAGCATTTTGGGGAATTTTTTATCAAAAGTCTTTTACTGTATCAAGATTTTTAAATACAACTTTGATATTAAAATTCTTAAGAAAGGAAGGCATATCAACCAAGTTTTCATGGTAAGGGAGAACCAACATATTTTTGGTTGAATAAGGTTGGTTGTCCCTTTTGGATTATAAAAAGTATTTCTAGCTATTTTAAAAGATTTATCAATTATGTTTCTTGGGTATTTTAAATCATTAGCTATTTCATAAATTTTAGAGATTTCTTCATCTATGAACTCTGGACTACAAATACGTAAAGCTCTCAAAACCATAGAAGAGAAAACCGACACTTTAACTCTATCTTGATGTGAAGAGTAATAGTGTACATAGGAACAATTATTTGATATCACCTGTTTACTGTGATCTTTTTGCATATATATATATACGTATATATATATATATATATATATATATATATATATATATATATTATATATATATATATATATATATATATATATATATATATATATATATATATATATATATATATATATATATATATATATATATATATATGTCGTGCCGATTAGGTAAAACTTGCGATTTTGGCTTAAATAGCAACGCTCACCTTGCCATATAAGACAAGTGAAAATTTGTGTATGCAATAATTTCGCCAAAATCATTCTGAACGTTACGAAAAGAATATATTTCATTGTGTTTGTTTATTATTAAAATAATGTTAACGTATCTAAAATATATTTAGTTGGGTTAGGCTAAATTAAATTGCGCTTGTTGTAATAAGGTTAGGTAGGTTTTCAAAGTTTCTCTTGGTACAAAATTATAAATTCTTACATTAACATAAAGGAAAAAAAATATATCTTTAAACGTATAAGGGAAAATTTTAGAAAGGACTTAATTTTAAATGAGTTCTTGCTAATTGCTGTTGGTAGACAGCAGCCACCCAGGGAGGTACTACCGTCCTGCCAAGTGAGTGTAAAACGAAAGCCTGTAATTGTTTTACATGATGGTAGGATTGCTGGTGTCTTTTTTCTGTCTCATAAACATGCAAGATTTCAGGTACGTCTTGTTACTTCTACTTACACTTAGGTCACACTACACATTCATGTACAAGCATATATATATACACACCCCTCTGGGTTTTCTTCTATTTTCTTACTAGTTCTTGTTCTTATTTCCTCTTATCTCCATGGGGAAGTGGAACAGAATTCTTCCTCCGTAAGCCATGCGTGTCGTAAGAGGCGACTAAAATGCCGGGAGCAAGGGGCTAGTAACCCCTTCTCCTGTATATATTACTAAATGTAAAAGGAAAACTTTCGTTTTCATTTTGGGCCACCGCTTCGGTGGGAAACGGCCGATGTGTTGAAAGAAAGAAAGATATATATATATATATATATATATATATATATATATATATATATGTCGTGCCGATTAGGTAAAACTGGTCAATTAGCAAGAACTCATCTCAAATTAAGTCCTTTCTAAAATTTTCTCTTATACGTTTAAAGATATATTTTTTCATTTATGTTAATGTAAAATTTATAATTTTGTACCAAGAGAAACTTTGAAAACCTACCTAACCTTATTACAACAAGCGCAATTTAATTTAGCTAAACCCAACTAAATATATTTTAGATACGTTAACATTAATTTAATAATAAACAAACACAATGAAATATATTTTTTCGTTATGTTCAGAATGATTTTGGCGAAATTATTGCATACACAAATTTTCACTTGTCTTATATGGCAAGGTGAGCGTTGCTATTTAAGCCAAAATAGCAAGTTTTACCTAATCGGCACGACTATATATATATATATATATATATATATATATATATATATATATATATATATATATATATATATATATATATATGTCGTGCCGATTAGGTAAAACTACGATTTTGGCTTAAATAGCAACGCTCTTCTTGCCATATAAGACAAGCGAAAATTTGTGTATGCAATATTTTCGCAAATATCATTCTGAACCTAACGAAAAAAAATATATTTCATTGTGTTTGTATATTATCAAATTATTGTAAACGTATCTAAAATATATTTAGTTGGTTAACTAAATTAAATTGCGCTTGTTTAATAAGGTTAGGTAGGTTTTCAAAGTTTCTCTTGGTACAAAATATAAATTCTTACATTAACATAAATGAAAAAAATATATCTTTAAACGTATAAGAGAAAATTTTAGAAAGGACTTAATTTTAGATGAGTTCTTGCTAATTGACCTGTTTTACCTAATCGGCACGACATATATATATGCAGAACTACCACTGTGAAAGAATATTGATATTCCAAGCGCTTTCGTGACTTCTAACATTATCAAGGAACTACAAAAACAGAACATCAACAGGAATCATTTACCAAACTGCGGCAGGCCAGGATTCGACCCCACGAACATTGTCCCGCCTCAAGAGGCCAACAATGTACATGTCACCCTACAATCTGAGCCATCGATCCTACAAACAACATGAGCCTAGCGCACTAGACTTGTTTCATGTTGCAAAGACCGATAGCTCAGATGGTAGAGTGACATGTACAATGCTTGGCCTCTTGAGAAGTGACAATGTTCATGGGGTCGAATCCTGGCCTGCCGCAGTTTGGTAAATGAGTGAAAACCACTTGTTTCAGTGGGGAGAAATAAATGGGATTAGGACAGGGGTTTCAAACAGAGTTAGAGCTAAAGAAGGAGTAGCAATAATGTTGAAGGATTAGTTATGGCAGGAAAAGAGTGAATATAAATGTATAAATTAAAGGATTATGTGGTGTAAAATAAAGGTTGGATGTGAAAATTGGGTTATAGTAAGTGTTTATGCACCTGAAGAAGAGAGAAGTGTAGAGGAGAGAGAGAGAGATTTTGGGAAATGTTGAGTGAGTGTGTGGTGAGTTTTGAACCAAGTGAGAGAGTAATTGTGGTTGGGGATCTTAATGCTAAAGTGGGTAAAAATGTTGTGGAGGGAGTAGTAGGTAAATTTGGGGTGCCATGGGTAAATGTAAATGGGGAACCATTAATTGAGCTATGTGTAGAAAGAGGTTTGGTAATAAGTAATACATATTTTATGAAAAAGAGGATAAATAAGTATACATGGTATGATATAGACCGTAATGAAAGTAGTTTGTTAGATTATGTATTGGTGGATAAAAGGTTGATGGGTAGGCTTCAGGATGTACATGTTTATAGAGGGGCAACGGATATATCGGATCATTATTTAGTTATAGCTACAGTTAGAGTAAGAGGTAAATGGGATATAAGGAAAATGGCAACAGCAAGTAAGAGAGAGGTGAAAGTGTATAAACTAAGGGAGAAAGTTAGGGTGAGATATAAGCAACTATTGGCAGAAAGGGGGGTATATGCAAGTATGAGTAGTGGTGGCGTTGAAGAAAGTTGGGATAATTTTAAAAATGCCGTATTAGAATGTGGGGCAGAAGTTTGTGGCTATAGGAGGGTGGGTGCAGGAGGAAAGAGGAGTGATTGGTGGAATGAGGAAGTAAAGGTTGTGATAAAAGAGAAAAAGGTAGCTTATGAGACGTTTTTACAAAACAAAAGTGTTGTAAGAAGAGCAGAGTATATGGAGAGTAAAAGAAATGTGAAGAGAGTGGTGAGAGAGTGCAAAAGGAGAGCAGATGAAAGAGTGGGAGAGCCACTGTCAAGAAATTTTGCTGAAAATAAAAAAAAGTTTTGGAGTGAGATAAGCAAGTTAATTAAGAAAGCCTAGGGAACGAATAGATTTGTCAGTTAAAAACAGAGTAGGGGAGTTAGTAGGTGGGGAGCTGGAGGTATTGGGTAGATGGTGGGAATATTTTGAGGAACTATTAAAAGTAGATGAAGAAAGGGAGGCGGTAATTTCATGCACTGGCCAGGGAGGTACAACATCTTTTAGGAGTGAAGAAGAGCAGGATGTGAGTGTGGGGGAGGTGCGTGAGGCATTACGTAGAATGAAAGGGGGTAAAGCAGCAGGAACTGACGGGATCATGACATAAATGTTAAAACCAGGGGGGAGATATTGTGTTGGAGTGGTTGGTATTTTTGTTTAATAAAGGTATGAAAGAGGGGAAGGTACCTAAGGATTGGCAGAGAGCGTGTATAGTTCCTTTATATAAAGGGAAGGGTGACAAAAGAGACTGTAAAAATTATAGAGGAATAAGTTTACTGAGTATACCAGGTAAGGTGTATTGTAGGGTTATTATTGAAAGAATTAGAGGTAAGACAGAGACTAGGATAGCAGATGAGCAAGGAGGTTTTAGAGTGGGTAGATATGTAGATCAAGTGTTTACATTGAAGCATATATGTGAACAGTATTTAGATAAAGGTAGGGAAGTTTTCATTGCATTTATGGATTTAGAAAAAAGCATGTGATAGAGTGGATAGGGGACCAATGTAGCAGATGTTGCAAGTGTATGGAATAGGTAGTAAGTTACTGAATGCTGTAAAGAGTTTTTATGAGGATAGTGAGGCTCAGGTTAGGGTGTGTAGGAGAGAGGGAGATTACTTCACGGTAAAAGTAGGTCTTAGACAGGGATGTGTAATGTCACCATGGTTGTTTAATATATTTATAGACGGGGTTGTAAAAGAAGTAAATGCTAGGGTGTTGGTGAGAGGAGTGGGATTAAATTATGGGGAATCAAGAACAAAATGGGAGTTGACACAGTTACTTTTTGCTGATAATTCTGTGCTTATGGGAGATTCTAAAGAAAAGTTGCAAAGGTTAGTGGACGAGTTTTGGAGGGTGTGTAAAGGTAGAAAGTTGAAAGTGAACAAAGATAAGAGTAAGGTGATGAGGGTATCAAACGATTTAGATAATGAAAAATTGGATATCACTTTCGAGAGAGGGAGTATGGAAGAAGTGAATGTTTTCAGATATTTGGGAGTTGACTTGTCAGCAGATGGGTTTATGAAGGATGAGGTTAACCATAGAATTGATGAAAGAAAAAAGGTGAGTGATGCATTGAGGTATTTGTGGAGACAAAAAACGTTATCTATGGAGGCAAAGAAGGGAATGTATGAAAGTATAGTGGTACCAACACTCTTATATGGGTGTGAAGCATGGGTTGTAAATGCTGCAGCGAGGAGGAGGCTGGAGGCAGTGGAGATGTCCTGTCTAAGGGCAATGTGTGGTGTAAATATTATGCAGAGAATTCGGAGTGTGGAAATTTGGAGGAGGTGTGGAGTTACTAAAAGTATTAGTCAGAGGGCTGAAGAGGGGTTATTGAGGTGGTTTGGTCATTTAGAGAGAATGGATCAAAATAGAATGATTTGGAGAGCGTATAAATCTGTAGGGGAAGGAAGGAGGGGTAGGGGTTGTCCTCGAAAAGTTTGGAGGGAAGGGGTAAAGGTGGTTTTGTGGGCGAGGGGCTTGGACTTCCAGCAAGCGTGTGTGAGCGTATTAGATAGGAGTGAATGGAGACGAATGGTTTTTGGGATCTGACGAGCTGTTGGAGTGTGAGCAGGGTGATATTTAGTGAAGGGATTTACGGAACCCGGTTTTTATAAATTTATCCGGACTTGAGTCCTGGAAATGGGAAGTACAATGCCTGCACTTTAAAGGAGGGGTTTGGGGTATTGGCAGTTTGGAGGGACTTCTAAACTGTCATATCTGAGCTCCTCTGCAAAGACAGTGATTATGTTTGAGTGAGGTGAAAGTGTTGAATGATGATGAAAGTTTTTCTTTTTTGGGATTTTCTTTCTTTTTGGGTCACCCTGCGTCGGTGGGAGACGGCCGACTTGTTGAATATATATATATATATATATATATATATATATATATATATATATATATATATATATATATATATATATATATATATATATATATATATATATATATATATATATATATATATATATATATATATATATATATAATATATATATATATATATATATATATATATATATATATATATATATATATATATATATATATATATATAAGAAAAAAGATTAATAATAGTAATAATAATGTTATTATTATTAATATTTCCCCCTCTTCTACTACCACTTTTACTATGATTCACATCGGAAGGAAACATCATAAGTTTCTTTCTCCTCTGTTCAGGTTATTTGTGTATTGTTCCAGTATTGTGGTTTTTTATTCCTTATTAATATTATTATTATTATTATTATTATTATTATTATTATTATTATTATTATTATTATTATTATTATTATTATTATTATTTACCGTATTTTGCGGTTTATTAGACGCATTTTTTCCCATAAAATATCTCCAAAAACCACCGTGCGTCCTATAAGGTGAAGGTCAGTGACGGGAGGTACAAGTTTGGGGTGTGGGTTGGGCTGTAACTCTCCCAGTTACGTCTGATGACGAGCCACTGAAACTAAAACAAGTCCAGTCTTTCAAAATTACAGTAAATTAATAACGTTTTGAGACAAGCTATTTATAAAATATGGATACTGTACTGGGATATTGACAGAAAACGAAAGTCTCCATTAAGTAACACCTCCCTTTCTTATTTCTTAAACTACCGAAGTCACAAAGCAGCGCCATTTATAATAGACACTTTAAACTAATGCTACCTTATACTACGCTATCGTTACCACATGCTTGGTATTTTCACTTTATTACTAGGCTCTGGTAATCATATTTGCCGTTTGTTATGGTACTTATAGTGTCAAATATTGCCAAGCAAATACAGTGGCCCAACAACAGATGAAGCGGCCATTTTTGTTTATACCGACAGTCACTGGGACCCTCACACAGGTGTTTGTGGCTGCAGTGTTTTAACCAACCTATACATCAAATTAATTTTGTGTTAGAATAACATACCAGGTACTGGTAAATTTTACTTAATGTAAAGTTAATGCTTGTGATGAATTTGTCAAGATTGGTGAGGATTTCAAGCTGAAATAAGGTGTTCTGGTGATCACTAGGCCTATCGTATGTTTTGACCTTCCTATAAACCAAACGAAACATTATTTCTGCATATAAAATTACCATTGGTTGGTATTAGCCACTCTTAACTTTTTTTTCTAATTATTACCTTCTAAACTGGGATGCGTCTAATGCATCGGAGCTTCTTATAAGCTGCGAAATATGGTACTAATTTTTGTTAACACACCAAGGGTGACATAAATAAGACACTCTCACTCTCACTCCATCACCATCTTGCCAGAGGAGTACCGACATTATAAGTCAGATGCCCTTCCAAACTGCGATCTCGCCCATCCTTCCTTCAGAGCACACACACTGACTGTCCTTCCCACCTCCGGGACTCAAGTCCGGCTGAAGAGTTTCGCTGAATCCCTTCACTGATGTTACCTTTCTCACATTCCAACAGCAAGTCATAAAAACTACTTGCCTTCATTCACTCCTAACACGCTCACACACACCTGCTGGATGTTCAAACATTTAACATTCAAAACTTCATTTACCCCTTCCCTCCAACCTTTTTCCCTCCACTATAGATTTAATCACCCTCCAAGTCATCCAATTTTGCTTCATTCTCACCAAATGTCCAAACAACCTCAATAACCACTCCTCTGTTCTCTGGATAATACTTTTAGTAACCCTGCATTTCCCTCTAGCTTCCTAACTACGAATTCTCTGTATAATATTCACACCACAAATTACCCTTAGCTACGACTTCACGTCTTCCAGCCTCCTCCTTGTTGCAGCCCTTAAAATCCATGCTTTACACCTATATAAGAGTGTTGGTATTACTATACTCTGATAAATTCACCTTATTACATCGATGGGTAATGGTCTTTGTCTCCACAGATGCCTCAGTGCACAACCCTTAAAAAATCATGATGATATCATGCACGCCTGGACAGTGGCTGGAAAGCCACTGTCCAGGACGGATGGAGAGGTAGAATCAACGAAGATCTAGGAAACTGTTGTGGAAACATTGAACCCATTCTCCGTGCTACCCGATGAATGTGAGTCGATTACTGGGAACGTCACGACGAATGACGCCAAGGAAGGTAAAAACATTGTTGTTGTTGGGGATAGCCAGGTTAGGTATATGGATAGGGCCTTTTGCTTGAAGGATAGGAGTAGGAGACAGAGGGTTTGCTTTCCTGGGGCTGGGATGGAGAATATTATTAGCCGGCTTGACAACATCATGAATAGTAATGGGACCAATCCTATTATCTGCCTCAGTGCTGGAGGCAATGATGTAGGCAAGCATAGAAGTGAGGATTTAGTTAGAAGGTACAGAACAGCAATAGACATAATTAGGAAGAAGGGGGGGGGGGGCGCCCTGTTATATGTGGCATTTTGCCAAGAAGGGGTGTTGGAAATGAATAGTTGTCCAGAGCAATTGGTATTAATTGTTGGCTGGACAAACACTGTAAGGATAATACAGTACCATTCATTGACAACTGGGACCACTTCTATGGCCGAAATTACATGTATGCCAGGGATGGGGTTCACTTATCGAGGGCAGGTGTGGGTTTTCTTGCTAGCTCAATTGAGGGTGTTGTTAGGACTTTAAACTAGGATGAGTTAGATGAATGGGTTTAGAAATGGAAAATAATGAGTATGGATATATTGACTTAGGCTTTGATATTATGAATCTTAATAATAACAGTCATGGAGTAACACTAGGTAATGATAATTACAGAAATTGTGTAAAAGAAAAGGTGAATAGGAAAAAGCTGCAGAAGAAAAAACATATAACTGTATTTTATGATATCAGTCGAAATGCAAGAAATAAGATTAATGAATTACGTTTGGTAGCGTGTGCTGGGAACTTTGATGTCATTGAAATAACTGAAACATGGTATGATTTAAAGAGTCGGGATATGATTGCTGAGTGTCATATTCAAGGGTTTAAATTGTTCCATGTGGATAGATATAATGGGAAGGGGGAAGGAGTTACATTATATGTACGATAAATTATAAATTGTTGCATAAAAACAGGTATAAAAATAGATGGATTATTAACAGAATCTGTTTGGGTAGAGTTTGTAGAAGGTCAAGAAAAACTAATTCTTGGTGTAATATACCGACCTCCTAGCTTGGATCACGATAGAGGGAGACTTCTTTGGGACGAAATTGTTAGGGCTTCTAGACACAATAACGTAGTGATAGTGGGGGATTTAAGTCAAATTGACTGGACTTCTTTGACCGGTAATCTGGAGTCCAGTGACTTTATGGAAGTAGTTCAGGACTGTTTTCTGAAGCAGTGTGTAACAGAGCCTACCACGGGTAATAATTTGCTCGACCTGGTCTTGTCAAATAAGGAAACACTCGTAAATAATCTGGAGATCACTGAAGAGCTTTGCGCAAGTGATCACAAATCCATCACTTTTAGCATTACCTGGGAGTACCAGAATAATGATAATACGGTAAAAGTCCTTGATTTTCGTTCTGCCGATTGTAATGGGCTTAGGGAACACCTGTCTAAACTAGATTCGGGTAATCTAGCTAATGATTTTATTGACGATGATCATACTTACGATTTCGAAGCGTTTATGATTTTTTTCTTAATAATGTACAACGTGCTCAGAGCATATATATTCTCCAGAGAGAAATTAGGTCAAATAATAACGACCCCAAATGGGTTAACACAAGGAATTTACTAGGAGAGAAAAGGGGAATTTATAGGCGCATCAAAAGAGGAGAGATTAACCTTATTGACCAATATGTTCAGTTTAAAAGATAAGTAAAAAAGGGGATTAGAAAGGCTAAACGTGACTATGAGATTAAGGTTGCTAATGAATCAAAGACTAATGCAAAAGGGTTCTTTCAAGTGTACAGGACGAAGGTGAGGGAAAAAGTAGGACCTCTGAAAATTGAGAATGTACAGCTGACGGATAACGAACTGGAAATGTGTTCTCTATTTAATGACTATTTTTTGTCAGTCTTTACACAAGAAGACATAAATGAGATTCCAGAAACTAACAATTATTCAGTTCCTGAAAAATTCAAATTAACTAATATTACTGTCACGAGGGACATGGTTATCAAACAGATAGATAAACTGAAGCAAAATAAGTCCCCGGGACCCGACGAGTTGTTATTAACGAGTGTGTTTAATTCATCCACACCTGACTGGTGTCGTCCCAGAGGTGTGGAAGATAGCTAATGTGGTTCCTATATTCAAATCAGGGATAAGTCCATTCCATCAAATTACCGTCCAATAAGTAGGCAAATTATTGGAATCAATTATAGGTGATATTATTAGAAGTCATATTGAAGAACATAATTTGATTAATAAATCTCAGATGGGTTCACGAGAGGTCGTTCCTGCCTGACAAATTTACTGACGTTTTTCAATAAAACATTTGAAGCAGTAGACAGTGATAAAGAATATGATATTGTTTATTTGGATTTCAGTAAAGCCTTCGATAGAGTACCTCACAAAATTTTACTAAAATAGCTAAGGAAAAAATTTGGTATCGACACAGTTTATCACTCACTTTAAGTTATACAAATTTCAATTTGCCACTTTTATTAAGCAAATTGTTTCCTATGTAATTGCTAGTGAATGACTCTTCTGATCAGCTTCAAACCCTAAATACCGATGTATCATAATAAGAAGCATTTTTCTATTAATTTCGAGCAGTGTGTTTGCCAATTTGCTATTTTTTGCCAATTTGATTTTTTTTAAATATTAAAGTAAAGTATTTTTTCTTATAAGATCAAAGAAAATTTTAAATAAAATACAATTAACAAAAGTAAACTGAAAAAATACGTGTTTTTTTTTTTCAAGTTTTTAAGATTAATTAGGGAAGACTTTCCTATTTTATCGGAAGATTCACTGCAACATTTTCCTTTAAGGAAAAGAAACTTATGCAATACAGTGGAAAAGAGGCGATCGTAACAACGCAGAACAAGCCACATGTGGATGCAAATCTTTAGCTCAAGATTTACATCCCAAGGTGACTTCTTCTGCAAAGACACTTATGTACAAGTCAATGTGTTTTTCCACATCATGTCGGTATCACCATTCCATCTCTCAGCATTTTGTTTACACTCTCAAGAATGGCTCTTCTGATTTCCTTCAGATATTCAACACTAATATCTAACTGCATTATTAACTTATGCCGCACTCTGCGCTGTGCCAGTCGTCTGCGTTGAGGCACAAGGAACTTAGGCTATGGAATACAGGGATACCTTCCACGGACCACTGAGGTACAGGACTGAGGTTGTGGAATACTGGGATACCTTCCATGGATCATTGTGGTACAGGGGACTGAGGTAATGAAATACTGGGATACCTTCCATGGATCATTGTAGTGCAGGGGACTGAGGTTATGAAATAATGGGATACCTTCCATGGATCATTGTGGTACAGGGGACTGAGGTTATGAAATACTGGGATACCTTCCATGGATCATTGTGGTACAGGGGACTGAGGTAATGAAATACTGGGATACCTTCCATGGATCATTGTAGTGCAGGGGACTGAGGTTATGAAATAATGGGATACCTTCCATGGATCATTGTGGTACAGGGGACTGAGGTTATTGAATACTGAGATACCTTCCATGGATTATTGTGGTACAGGGGACTGAGGTTGTGGAATACTGAGATACATTCAATGGATCATTGTGGTACAGGGGACTGAGGTTATGAAATACTGGGATACCTTCCATGGATCATTGTGGTACAGGGGACAGAGGTTATGGAATACTGAGATACATTAAATGGATCATTGTGGTACAGGGGACTGAGGTTATGAAATACTGAGACACCTTTAATGGATCATTGTGGTACAGGGGACTGAGGTTATGAAATACTGGGATACCTTCCATGGATCATTGTGGTACAGGGGACTGAGGTTATGGAATACTGAGATACATTCAATGGATCATTGTGGTACAGGGGACTGAGGTTATGAAATACTGAGACACCTTTAATGGATCATTGTGGTACAGGGGACTGAGGTTATGAAATACTGAGACACCTTTAATGGATCATTGTGGTACAGGGGACTGAGGTTATGAAATACTGAGACACCTTTAATGGATCATTGTGGTACAGGGGACTGAGGTTATGAAATATTGAGACACCTTTAATGGATCATTGTGGTACAGGGGACTGAGGTTATGAAATACGGGGATACCTTCCACGGATCATTATGACTGGAATGATGGGTTGACTACTAGGAGAGAAGTGCTGCCTTAACTCACTCATCATTCTTAATTCCTTTTTCAATGTTATTCACTCACAGCTGATCTAATAAATTAAAACAAAAACACGAACCACGATGTGATACTGAACGCAATTCCACTTTTTTTTAAAGCATCGAGAAATTATTTTATTGGACCGAAAAAATATGATAATGAGTGTGATGGTAATAGAGTGGGTGGGACACAGGTTGACAGGCAAGAGACACGACTCACAATAGTGTGGGTGGGACACAGGTTGGCCGGCCAAAGACACGACTCAAAAGAGTGTGGGTGGGACACAGGTTGGCCGGCCAGAGACACGACTAAAAATAGTGTGGGTGGGACACAGGTTGGCCGGCCAGAGACACGACTCAAAATAGTGTGGGTGGGACACAGGTTAGCCGGCCAGAGACACGACTCAAAATAGTGTGGGTGGGACACAGGTTGACAGGCCAGAGACACGACTCACAATAGTGTGGGTGGGACACAGGTTGGCCGGCCAGAGACACGACTCAAAATAGTGTGGGTGGGACACAGGTTGGCCGGCCAGAGACACGACTCAAAATAGTGTGGGTAGCACACAGGTTGACCGGCCAGAGACACGACTTACAATAGTGTGGGTGGGACACAGGTTAGCCGGCCAGAGACACGACTGAAAATAGTGTGGGTGGGACACAGGTTGGCCGGCCAGAGACACGACTCAAAATAGTGTGGGTGGGACACAGGTTAGCCGGCCAGAGACACGACTCAAAATAGTGTGGGTGGGACACAGGTTGGCCGGCCAGAGACACGACTCACAATAGTGTGGGTGGGACACAGGTTAGCCGGCCAGAGACACGACTCAAAATATTGTGGGTGGGACACAGGTTGGCCGGCCAGAGACACGACTCAAAATAGTGTGGCTGGGACACAGGTTAGCCGGCCAGAGACACGACTCAAAATAGTGTGGGTGGGACACAGGTTGGCCGGCCAGAGACACGACTCACAATAGTGTGGGTGGGACACAGGTTGCCGGCCAGAGACACGACTCAAATAGTGTGGGTGGGACACAGGTTGGCCGGCCAGAGACACGACTCAAATAGTGTGGGTGGGACACAGGTTAGCCGGCCAGAGACACGACTCAAATAGTGTGGTGGGACACAGGTTAGCCGGCCAGAGACACGACTCAAATAGTGTGGGTGGGACACAGGTTGCCGGCCAGAGACACGACTCAAATAGTGTGGGTGGGACACAGGTTAGCCGGCCAGAGACACGACTCAAATAGTGTGGGTGGACACAGGTTAGCCGGCCAGAGACACGACTCACAATAGTGTGGGTGGGACACAGGATTAGCCGGCCAGAGACACGACTCACAATAGTGTGGGTGGGACACAGGTTAGCCGGCCAGAGACACGACTCAAAAATAGTGTGGGTGGGACACAGGTTAGCCGGCCAGAGACACGACTCAAAATAGTGTGGGTAGCACACAGGTTGGCCGGCCAGAGACACGACTCACAATAGTGTGGGTGGGACACAGGTTAGCCGGCCAGAGACACGACTCACAATAGTGTGGGTGGGACACAGGTTAGCCGGCCAGAGACACGACTCAAAATAGTGTGGGTGGGACACAGGTTAGCCGGCCAGAGACACGACTCACAATAGTGTGGGTAGACACAGGTTGGCCGGCCAGAGACACGACTCACAATAGTGTGGGTGGGACACAGGTTAGCCGGCCAGAGACACGACTCACAATAGTGTGGGTGGGACACAGGTTAGCCGGCCAGAGACACGACTCACAATAGTGTGGGTAGGACACAGGTTGGCCGGCCAGAGACACGACTCACAATAGTGTGGGTGGGACACAGGTTGGCCGGCCAGAGACACGACTCACAATAGTGTGGGTAGGACACAGATTGCCGGCCAGAGACACGACTCACAATAGTGTGGGTGGGACACAGGTTAGCCGGCCAGAGACACGACTCACAATAGTGTGGGTGGGACACAGGTTAGCCGGCCAGAGACACGACTCAAAATAGTGTGGGTGGGACACAGGTTAGCCGGCCAGAGACACGACTCAAAATAGTGTGGGTAGCACACAGGTTGGCCGGATAGAGACACGACTCACAATAGTGTGGGTGGGACACAGGTTAGCCGGCCAGAGACACGACTCACAATAGTGTGGGTGGGACACAGGTTAGCCGGCCAGAGACACGACTCACAATAGTGTGGGTAGGACACAGGTTGGCCGGCCAGAGACACGACTCACAATAGTGTGGGTGGGACACAGGTTGGCCGGCCAGAGACACGACTCACAATAGTGTGGGTAGGACACAGATTGACCGGCCAGAGACACGACTCACAATAGTGTGGGTGGGACACAGGTTAGCCGGCCAGAGACACGACTCACAATAGTGTGGGTAGGACACAGATTGACCGGCCAGAGACACGACTCACAATAGTGTGGGTGGGGACACAGATTGACCGGCCAGAGACACGACTCACAATAGTGTGGGTGGGACACAGGTTAGCCGGCCAGAGACACGACTCACAATAGTGTGGGTAGGACACAGATTGACCGGCCAGAGACACGACTCACAATAGTGTGGGTAGGACACAGATTGACCGGCCAGAGACACGACTCACAATAGTGTGGGTAGGACACAGATTGACCGGCCAGAGACACCACTCACATGCTACTCATAATAATTATATATCATTGATTTCGCTAATGTTTAATTCATTGAAGTTATTGGCTCACTTTTGCTGGTGACTGAATAAAATTTAAAGTCTCCGAACAGTTTTTGTTCTTTCTGACCAACCTTCGTAGCCAATTAACAAACAAACAAAGATAGAAACAAGCAATTTTATTTCTGTAAAGTGGAGTACGGTATACAACTAACTTTGAAGTAATTGGCGTGTATGAAGTATAGAAAGTCAGCTGGCCGAGTGGTGAACGCACTGACCTGTGACTTTTAGGGTTCACTCGCCGTGGGTTCAAACCCCACCCGTTCCCTGGTTTGTTTACAATAATTTTACAACGATTTTGTGAGTCATGATAATGGCTTTGAGGAAACTTGGTCTTACTTATAATTGTTAGAGAGTGAGACTAATGTATTAGTTTATTCGAATATTATTGTTTGCCATTTTTTTCTTTTAAATACTGCAACAGTTTGGAATATGAATTATGTTTTGAGATTAATATATACTGAAGCATGGTGGTGACAGTGTGACCATCACTATCATAATGTGGTTCAACGATGGTGGTTCAACGATGGTGGTTCAACGATGGTGGTTCAACGGTGGTGGTTCAACGATGGTGGTTCAACGTTGGTAGTTCAACGATGGTGGTTCAACGATGGTGGTTCAACAATGGTGGTTCAACGATGGTGGTTCAACGATGGTGGTTCAACGATGGTGGTTCAACGATGGTGGTTCAACGATGGTGGTTCAACGATGGTGGTTCAAAGATGGTGGTTCAACGATGGTGGTTCAACGATGGTGGTTTATTTGCATGATTAGCATGAGTCGAATATACGGTATATGAAAGAAATATTTATTTCTTGCATTGAGACTATGTATGTTGTTGTATCTCCAGGAAGACTCAGAGCGCTGAAGTTCCTTCTAAGTGTAACTGCACACTTATAAGTGTAACTGCACAGTTATAAGTGTAACTGCATACTTATAAGTGTAACTGCACACTTATAAGTGTAACTGCACACTTATAAGTGTAACTGCACACTTATGGGTGTAACTGCACACTTATAAGTGTAACTGCACACTTATAAGTGTAACTGCACACTTATAAGTGTGGATGTGTTGAATGTTTCAGTAAGTGGAATCTGAATGAGTGATTATTCTAACAGCTGATTTCTGTTGGAAAACAATGAATTTTAGGTGATATGCATTATTTGATCCCAATTTTCTTATAGAACACCCACAGCTTCAGAAATTTTCTTAGATGTGGGTACTGAATTCCAGAACGTATTTAAGATGTATTCCTCAACTTGACTTTCTGCTCAGTAGCATACATTCACACGTTCTCCCACGACCACTTCCTTCTTCTCCTTTCCTCTCTCTCTCTCTTCCTCTCTCTCTCTCTCTCTCTCTCTCTCTCTCTCTCTCTCTCTCTCTCTCTCTCTCTCTCTCTCTCTCTTCGGCCCTCGTGAATCCATGCTGGGTATCATTAATCAAATTAAACTTATCAAGATAGCTTCTTATAATATCAGCTATAATTGACTCTAGTAATTTGCCTACAATTGAGGTTAGGCTTATTGGGCGGTAATTTGACGGTAGTGACTTGTCCCCTGCTTTAAAAATAGGAGTTACATTAGCCATCTTCCACATATCAGACACTACACCTGTTTGAAGAGATAAATGATAATTATTAGTGAATGGTTCAGAGTTCCATTTCGCATTCCTTAAGAACACTTGATAAAAGCTCATCAGGGCCCGACGATTTATTTTGTTTCAGTCGGTCTACTAGTTTCATAACCATTTCGCTAGTGACTGTGATATTACATAATTTATCTTCCTCAGGGCCACAATAAAAATTAATTACTGGGATATTGTTAATGTCTTCCTGTGTGAAAACCGAGAGAAAATAATTATTAAAAATCGAACACATTTATATCTCCTTGTCAGTAAGATGCCCAGAGATATTTTTAAGGTGACCTATCTTTTTTCTAACTTTTGTTCTATAAAGCTGGAAAAAAACTTTTGGGTTAGTTTTCGAATCCCTAGCAACTTTAATTTCGTAGACCCGTTTAGCTTTTCTTATCCCCTTTATAACGTCCCTCTTAATGTCAATAAATGAATTCATAAGATAACCCTCACTCCTTTTGATGCGCCTTTAAATTTCTTTCTTTTGCTTTAAAATATATTTGAGCCTATTATTCATCCATTTAGGGTCATTTCTATTTGATCTAATTTCTTTATTCGAAATAAATGTACTTTGGGCATCATGCATAGTGTTAAGAAAGCTGTCATATTGATAGCTCTCTTCGTTACCCCAGTCCACAGATGATAGTTGTTCTCTAAGCCCATTGTAATCTGCTAAGCGAAAATCTGGGATCGTTACTGAGTTATCCCTACTATCATAATTCCATTCAATGTCAAAGGTAATTAATTTGTGGTCGCTTGCACCAAGTTCCTCTGAAATTTCTAACGTATTAATAAGGGTTTCCTTGTTTGCCAGAACCAATTCAAGCAGGTTATTTTGCCTTGTAGGTTCTGTAACAAACTGCTTCAAAAAACAATCCTTAACTACTTCTAAGAAGTCGTTAGACTCTAAATTCCCAGTCAAGGAATTTCAATCAATATGACTAAATTTAAAGTCCCCTAGAATTACAACGTTATCGTGCCTTGTGGCCCTGACAGTTTCCTCCCACAGTAGTCTTCCTCAGTCTTTCTCCAATTTACGCCTTTCTAGATTCAGGGCACTCAGTCTATCCTCATAGGGAAGATTTCTGATACACGGGATCAACTTTGACATTTTCCTTTGAACGTTTTCCAGAGTATTTATATCCATTCTGTAATACGGTGACCAAAACTGTGGAGCATAATCTAAATGGGGCCTAACCAAGGATATATAGAGTTGAAGAACAACCTATGGACTCCTAATTTTTATGTTTCTTGATATGAAGCCAAGGATTCTGTTCATTTTATTTTGAACACTTATCCACTGTTATCTTGGTTTTAGATTACTGCTAAACAGAATTCCCAAACCATGTGGCATGATTATTTTCCTGTCCAATGTTTAGAACTTTGCATTTGTCTATATTAAACTGCATCTGCCACTTCTCCGACCACTGCATCTGTCTATTCAAATCTTCCTGGAGTGCTCTAATGTCCTCGTAAGAATGAATTCGTCGGCCTATTTTGGTGTCATCCTCAAACTTGCTTATATCGCTATTTATTCCCTCATCTATGTCTTTTATGTAGATTGATGGACTGATTACATTGACTCAAGACTGAGTGCTGACCTGTACTTTTCAGTGGTGACCTGTACTTTTCAGTGGTGACCTGTACTTTGCTCTGTGAATACTTGTCTAGTGTGCTCTCTGTGAATCTAATCCAAGGTGTTCTCTCTTGAGCAACTCTACCAGCAACTTTAGGAGGAACTGAGGGTGGCTAAGCTTGAGATACAGCGACTGACTGAGGAAAACAAGAGGGATCGCAATAATCTTCTTGTTGTGAAACCTCAAGTCAAGAAAGGAACCTGGACAGTGGCTGGAATGTATGGGACAAAGTTAAGGATCAAAACGAAGGATGCAGAGGTAGAAACAACGAAGTTCCAGGAAAATGTTGTGGGAACATCGAACCCATTCTTCGTGCTACCCGATGAATGTGAGTCGACTACTGGGAACGTCACGACGAACGACACCAAGGAAGGTAAAAACATTGTTCTTGTTGGGGATAGTCAGATTAGGTACATGGATCTGGCCATCTGCTTGAAGGATTGGAGTAAGAGACAGAGGGTTTGTTTCCTGGGGCTATGATGGAAGATATTGAACATAAGAACATAAGAAAGTAGGAACACTGCAGCAGACCTACTGACCATTGCGAGGCAAGTCTAATTCACCCACCAGCTTAAGCCAATGCCTTAAGGTATTCAGGTCAGATCACATTCACTAAGGAAGAAGAACGGCAACTGACCTAGTAGCACAAGATAGTAAGGTCCAACTCACACCCATTCATGATGAAAAGCTGTAAGCCACCTGCCTGAAAGCTGGCTGCCTTGGATCAACGTCTAGCGTGAGCTGGACGCCAAGGTATTGGACCAGTGTGGTACGGTCGGCAAAGCACTGCGTACCTTGTCATGAGGTTCGTAGGTTCGAGTCTCCGTCGGCCAGAGATCAGTGTTTGTATATATATATATATATATATATATATATATATATATATATATATAACAACACTGCGACTAGCCGAGGATTTGAACCATGCTATGCATTATACACTATACACACTATACACGGTGAACAAACACTCCATTATCGTAACATGAGCACACGGTGTTTGCGCGCGAATACCATGTGCTCATGTTACGATAATGGAGTGTTTGTTCACCGCGTGTATAGTGTGTATAGTGTATAATGCATAGCATGTGTTTAGCATGCGCACGGAATGCGCATAGCATGTGTGGTATATAGGGTGTGTCGGTCGTATAGTGTTGTTATAATGACGCGTCCGGCCGGCCTGCCTAATCACACATTCCCCATTCCTCCTCTCCCCCACTGCCCACCTCCAGGACGGGAGATCCCTGTGCTCATCCACCACCACCATGAACCACATTTGGTATGTGTCATGTGCCATTTTCCTTACGGCCCCCCGGGCTTACCACACAGTTTGAGGTATGGCAGATGATGCAGCCAGCCAGCCACAAAGCCAGGGAAATAGTGCACCCAACAATGACAGAAGAGGCACATGTCAGGTGTGTGGAGAGTTCCGAGCACGCAACAGAGATGGCCTTATTCGTGCACACAATGGGTGTGCAGGATCACATAGGCCCCCAGCAGAGAGCAACCCACAGCCTCCACAGGCAGATGTCAATCCCAATGGCAACCTCCTCTCTTGCGAAAACCTTCTTCTGGCATTCAAATCCACTGCTAGCAGTACCCTATCCCACATTCCTAAAGCAGCTCGCCCATATGCAGCAGGGAAATTCACAGACCTTCTTAAGCAGGTGAATGGAGGCTCCACCAATTTAGAAGCCCGAGGCACCATTAAAGCATGGCGCAACCTGCTCCTGTTTGGCAATGTTTGTTTTGCAGTTCCTGAAAGACGAGACAAACTGCTAACCACTTCAGTCATCAAGGCGGTGCGCAACTACCCAAGAACAGATAATTGTGTCCCTCTGCCCCACCATCGCAGGAATCACAGAGGTAGACCCAAGAAAAACTCCACTGAAAACGAGAAAATTTGCGCACAGGTTAACAAAAAAATCGAAGAAGGCAACACAGTGGGAGCAATCAGAATAATTACAAGTGACGACACTGTAGCTCCCTAAGATGAGACCACAGCTCAAGCACTAAGAGACAAGCATCCGACAAGGGACACCGTAGCCATCAACAACAACCCTGAAGGAGACCCCATCACTGAACAATTAATTTTGCCAGAATCAGAAGTCTATAAGGCGATAGTGTCATTTCCAGCAGGATCTGCAGGAGGTTACACTGGAATTCGACCGCAACACCACAAAGAGATGGTAAATCTAGTACTCGGAGCATCTGCATCAATTCTTCTCACCGAATTAACAACTTTTGTCAACAACTGCCTGGCTGGGCGAATCCCAGAAGAAATTAAACTTTTCTTTTTTTGGAGCCTCATTATGCGCTTTGAAGAAGAAGGATGGGGGAATCAGACCCATTGCTGTTGGTAACACCCTTCGCCGCCTAGTTGCCAAAGCAGCTGTAAGAAACATTCGCCTAGAAGCTGCCAACTGGGCTTTGGGGTCTCTCAAGGCAGTGAAGCCGCAGCTCATGCGGCAAGGGCCTACATCAGGGACCTATCAGAAGACAAGGCCGTAGTCAAACTTGACTTTAGAAATGCCTTTAATATGGTGAAGAGAGATGTGGTCTTTCCAGCCGTTCGGATCGGTTCCCAGTCTCTTTCCCTTCATTTCAGCTGGCTACAGCAAACCCTCGACTTTTTGTTTGGGAACATGAAATTCCCTCATCTGAGGGTGTTCAGCAGGGTGATCCACTCGCTCCACTTCTCTTCTGTTTGGCAGTAAGAGAACTAACTTCCAGCCTACGCAGCGAGCTCAACATCAGGTACCTGGATGATGGCACTCTGGCAGGTACTGGGGAGTCCCTGTTAGAGGACCTACAACGGGTGAAGACACAGGGAGAAGCCTTAGGACTCATCCTTAATCCCTCAAAGTGTGAAATTATCACAACAAATCAGGAAATAATCAATGCGGTGCAAACAATCCTCCCAGAAGTCACTACTACCACTCCATCCAACAGTACCCTCCTGGGAGCACCGCTGGGTCACCACGCCATCGACACTGTCCTCAAGGACAAAGTGAATGACCTGAAAAGAATGGAGGAGAGAATAAGTGATCTTGATGCCCATGATGCCCTGTATCTCCTCACAAGGTGTCTTACTATGGTGCGCACCCTCTTTTGACAACCCAACACTTGACGAGTACGACGCACACCTGAGATCAACCTTCAAGAAGGCACTGAATCTGTCACTAGAGGATCAGCAATGGGAGCAGGCAACCCTCCCAGTGCGACTGGGAGGTATAGGGTGCGCAAGCAAGGCAGGTAGCTTACCTGCATTTCTTTCATCGTGTTTGGCCTCCTGTGGATTAGTCAAGAGGATTGTCCCTGAACGTTTGAGAGGTGTGGTGGGAGCTCAAGACCCCAAGTTCATTGAAGCAGCAGTGCAGTGGAACATCCTGGCGGACTCCTCCAATAGACCAGCTCCTCCCAAAGAGCACAAACAGTCCCACTGGGACAAACCGATCATGGAAAAAATTGCCAACACAATGCTCACCAACGCTTCAGGAAAGGACAAAGCTCGTCTCCTAGCGGTGAAGGCACCACACTCAGGAGATTTCCTTCTAGCTGTTCCCAATTCCTCTTTGGGGACTCGACTCAACCCACAGGCCATTCGAATTGGTGTTGCTCTCGCCCTACCGCCCCCATACTCACCGAACATAGGTGTATTTGCGGCAGGGCGACGGCTGATCAATTCCGACTTCATGGTCTAGTGTGTCACACATCAGAAGGAAAGTATGCTAGACATGAGGAGGTCAATGACATCATAAAGAGAAGCCTCGCCACAGCCCGTTGCCCAGCTCAACGGGAACCCCAAGTGCAGAGGTCTGATGGAAGTCAAAAGCGTCCTGATGGAGCCACCATGCTACCCTGGAAGGATGGTAAGCAGATTGCTTGGGACTACACCTGTGCTGCCACATTGGCAAACACCTACCTGCCACACTCCTTAGCCGAAGGGGGTGGAGCTGCCAGCCACAGGGAGACCCAGAAGACCCGCAAATATGAAGACCTTCCCTCTTGCTATAACTTCATCCCAATAGGGTCGGAGACCCATGGAGCATGTGGCAAGTGTGCTCTAAAGTTTCTCAAGGAGCTGGGTGGAAAACTCATCATAGAAACCAAGGACCACAGGGCGACCAGCTTCCTCTTTCAGAGA
This sequence comes from Cherax destructor, assembly GCA_009830355.1. NCBI lineage: Eukaryota > Metazoa > Arthropoda > Malacostraca > Decapoda > Parastacidae > Cherax > Cherax destructor. The sequence goes on along the minus strand of WNWK01010452.1, from coordinate 5,756 downwards.
CTCAGTGTTGCGATCCAGAGGGGAAATGCCTGCAGCAGTCTGGGCACGCGGCCCACTGCCGGGGAGCTGGACGAAGTATTTGACATGTAGCTCTGAGTTGTCATCTATGTTGTTTTACTCACTATTATATTCTTGTTAATGTATTTTGACAATGTATTTTATCTTGAAATAATATAATATATATATATATATATATATATATATATATATATATATATATATATATATATATATATATATATATATATATATATATATATATATTAACACATCGACCGATTCCCACCAAGGCAGGGTGGCCCGAAAAAGAAAACCTTTCATCATCATTCATTCCATCACTGTCCTGCCAGAGGGGTGCTTTACACTACAGTTATAAAACTGCAACATTAACACCCCTCCTTCAGAGTGCAGACACTGTTCTTCCCATCTCCAGGACTCAAGACCGGCCTGCCGGTTTCCCTGAATCCCTTCTTAATTGTTACTTTGCTCACACTCCAACAGCACGTAAAGTATTAAAAACCATTTATCTCCATTCACTCCTATCAAATACGCTCACACATGCTTGCTGGAAGTCTAAGCCCCTCGCACACAAAACCTCCTTTACCCCCTCCCTCCAACCTTTCCTAGGCCGATCCCTACCCCGCCTTCCCTCCACTACAGATTTATACACTCTCGAAGTCATTCTGTCTCGTTCCATTCTCTCTACATGTCCGAACCACCACAACAACCCCTCCTCAGCTCTCTGGATAATAGTTTTAGTAATCCCGCACCTCCCCCTAATTTACAAACTCCGAATTCTCTGCATTATATTCACACCACACATTGACCTCAGACATGACATCTCCACTGCCTCCAGCCTTCTCATTGCAACATTCATCACCCATGCTTCACACCCATATAAGAGTGTTGGTATAACTATACTCTAATACATTCCCCTCTTTACTTCCATGGACAAAGTTCTTTGTCTCCACAGACTCCGAAGTGCTCAACTCACCCTTTTCCCCTCATCAATTCTATGATTTACCTCCTTCTTCATAGACCCATCTGCTGACATGTCCACTTCCAAATATCTAAATACATTCACCTCCTCATTATTCTCTCCCTCCAATCTGATATCCAATCTTTCGTCACCTAATCTTTTTGTTATCCTCATCACCTTACTCTTTCCTATATTCACTTTCAATTTTCTTTACACACCCTACCAAATTCATCCACCAACCTCTGCAACTTCTCTTCAGAATCTCCCAAAAGCACAGTGTCATCAGCAAAAGCAACTGTGACAACTCCTACTTTGTATTTGATTCTTTATCTTTTAAACCCACACCTCTTGCCAAGACCCTTGCATTCACTTCTCTTACAACCCCATCTATAAATATATTGAACAACCACTGTGACATCACACATCCTTGTCTAAGGCCCACTTTTACTGGGAAATAGTCTCCCTCCCTCCTAGACACTCTAACCTGAGCCTCACTATCCTCATAAAAACTCTTCACTGCTTTCAGTAACCTACCTCCTATTCCATACACCTACAACATCTGCCACATTTCCCCCCCCCTATCCAAACTATCATACGCCTTTTCCAAATCCATAAATGCCACAAAAACCTCTTTACCCTTATCCAAATACTGTTTACCTATATGTTTCACTGTAAACACTTGGTCTACACACCCCTACCTTTCCTAAAGCCCTTTTGTTCATCTTCTATCCTGCTTTTTGTCTTATTCTTAAGTCTTTCAATAATAACTCTACCAAACACTTTACCAGGTATACTCAACAGACTTATTCCCCTATAATTTTTGCACTCTCTTTTGTCCCCTTTGTCTTTATACAAAGGAACTATACATGCTCTCTGCCAATCCCTAGGTACCTTACCCTCTTCCATACATTTATTAAATAATAGCACCAACCACTCCAAAACTATATCCCCACCTGCTTTTAACATTTCTATCTTTATTCCATTAATCCCAGCTGCCTTACCCCCTTTCATTCTACCCACTGCCTCACGAACTTCCCCCTCACTCACAACTGGCTCTTCCACACTCCTACAAGATGTTATTCCTCCTTGCCTTATACACGAAATCACAGCTTCCCTGTCTTCATCAACATTTAACAACTCCTCAATATATTCCCTCCATCTTCCCGATACCTCTAACTCTCTATTTAATAAGTCTTCTTTCCTATTTTTAACTGTCAAATCCATTTGTTCCCTAGGCTTCCTCAACTTATTAATCTCACTCCAAAACTTTTTCTTATTTTCAACAAAATTTGTTGATAACATCTCCCACCACTCTCTCATTTGCTCTCTTTTTACATTGCTTCACCACTCTCTTAACCTCTCTTTTCTCTCCATATATATACATATATATATATATATATATATATATATATATATATATATATATATATATATATATATATATATATATATATATATATATATATATATATATATATATATGTGATATATACAGCACACGAGGTGCGAGAAATACATGTCCAGTACAGTACACACTGTTACATGCCTGTCAGTAATTATAATGCGAAAATCTCATCCAGCTCCTCAGAGCTGGGACGCGTGCCCAAAATACAGCAGGCATTACCCCTCTGAACAGCAAGGTTGAGTCGCTGGAACAGAAAACTAGCTGCCCTGGGATCCCTAGTTACCCTGTTGAGTCTTTTGCCAGCTCCTTGAGCTCCCCATGAGCCAAGTGTCTCCGAGCCTATGGGAACAAACATATAACATATAACAAATATATATATATATATATATAATATATATATATATATATATATATATATATATATATATATATATATATATATGAAACATCGTTGTGGATAACGGGATTTTCTCTGCTCTGGGAGTCTCAAATAATATTATCCGTTTTTAGGTTCTGTGCCCTGGGTTAGTTGTGTGAGTGTGATTAATTAGCAGAGGTATAGCCTGAATAAAGCCGTGATTTGAACGGATTCAGTGGGCTTTGACTCACTGGGCTGCAGGGTCCATTACATTGAGTCTGCAGGTTAAATAGGATCCGATGTTTTTTAGACCGAGATTGTTGTGTTCGTGGTACGTGTTATCCATCCTATTTTGGGAAGTACTGACAGTTGTGAGGGTAGAAGTAGAAGGGGTGGTGGAGTTGTGGCTGTAGACGTGGTGGTGATGGTTGCTGTGGAAGAAGTAATGGAACTAGTGGTGATCATGGTGGTAGTGTCATTCTAATTTTAATTCCCGAATAACTTGTAAAAAACACTTCAACTTTCCATTAAAGCCGTAAGTTTTAGTTTGTTGCAGAGAGTATACTCTCCTATCAATATTTAGAAACTGTAACGTGGTATGTAATGGATATTTACCTGACGTATTACCAGTTGCACTGACCAAGTACATAATATATTTATTCGTTGTGCACGATGCCAGAGGCATTTACTGGTGGTATTCAACATTATATCAAACAGCGACTTTAGGCATGTTGCATCTCTACTTGTCTAGATGGCATTTAGGGAGCAGGTTCAATTACCTCGTCTGTGGTGATCTTTCCATGTTATCAGATGGCATATATTGTGTGATAGGCATAGACTGGAGTTTTGTTTACAGCAGGGATTCCTAATCTGGGGTCTGCTTACCCCTATGATACATCAAGGGATTGTCAGGATGTCCGCATGTATTCCTGAGAGGGCTCGGGGTCAATGCCCCCGCGGCTCGGTCTGAGATCAGGCCTAGTTTGTGGATCAGGATCTGATCAACCAGGCTGTTACTGCTGGTTTCACGCAAACTGATGTACAAACCGCAGCCCGGCTGGTCTGTCCAGTGCCTTCTTGAAGACAGCCAGGGATCTATTGGTAATTTTCCTTGTGTATGGTAATTTTCCTTGTGTAGAGAGGATGGAACAAAATAGAATGACTTCTAGAGTGTATAAATCTATAGTGGAGGGAAGGCGGGGTGGAGTCGGCCTAGGAAGGTTTGGGGGGAGGGGGTAAGGAGGAGTTGGGGAGGGCTTGGACTTCCAGCAAGCATGCGTGAGTGTTAGATAGGAGTGAATGGAGACAAATCGTTTTTTGGACTTGAGGCTGTTGGAGTGTAAGCAAGGTAACATTTATGAAAGGATTCAGGAAACCGGCAGGCCGGACTTGAGTCCTGGAGATGGGAAGTACAGTGTCTGCACTCGAAGGAGGGGTGTTAATGTTGCAAGTTTTATAACTGTAGTGTAGCATGCCTTTTGGCAAGACAGTGATGGAGTGAGTAATGATGAAAGTTTTTCTTTTAGGGCCACCCTCCCTTTTTGGTGAAACGGCCAATGTGTTAATAAAAAAATAATAATAAAATCATACTTATGTGTGCCATGAAAGTTATTTGAACACTCTCCAGGTCAGTAATTTTGCTAGCCTTGAAGGGGGAGTTAGTGTACAACAGTATTCCAGCCTAGAGAGAACAAGCGATTTAAAGATAATCATCATGGGCTTGGCGTCCCTAGTTTTGAAGGCTCTCATTATCCATCCTATCATTTTCCAGGCAGATATGGTAGATACATTGTTGATGTCTTTGAAGGCGAGATTATCTGACATTATCCTCCCAGGTCTTCACATTACTTTTTCGCTCTATTGTATGATTAGAACTTGTCGTATACCCTGATACAGTTTTAATTTCCTCAAGTTTTCCATATCTGAGCAGTTGATAATTCTCTTCATTGAACTTCATATAGTTTTGAGTGGCCCATTTGAAGATTTGGTGATGTCTACTTGGAGTCTTGCAGTGTTTTCCCGATGGAGGTCACCGTCATGGAAATTGGGGTGTCATCTGTCATCGGATGTCAGATAGGAGGATGAGGAATAGAATGGGAGCGAGTACTGTGCCTTGTGGAACAGAGTTTTACGGTAGCTGCCTCAGACTTTACTCTTTTCCCTATTTTCTTTGTGTTCTATTTGTCAGGAAGTTATAGATCCATCTACCAACTTTTCCTTTTATTCCTTTATCAAGCATTTTGTGCCCATTTGAAGATTTGGTTGATGCCCCGCTTGGAGTCTTGCGGTGTCTTCGATGGAGGTCACCGTCATGGAATTCGGGTGTCATCCGCAAAGGACATCTCTGTCTATGTCAGATATGAGGATGAGAAATAGATTGTTAGCGAGTACTGGTCTTGTGGAACAGAGCTTTTCACCGTAGCTGCCTCAGACTTTACTCTGTTCACTATTGCAAAGTCTGTGTATACTACATCTGTATTTTGTTTATCCTTCAGATCCAGGACCTTGTCATAGAGGTCCTGTAGCTGGGACAGGCAGGAGCGACCTGCTCTTTAAAACCCGGGGCGGTCCTGTGTTGTGTAATTGATGGGTATCTAGGTGGTAGGCGATCTTGCTTCTTAGAAACCCTCAGATTTTTTGATGTGGGTTTAGTACTGTCGGTCTGTAGTTCTTTGTAATTGCTTTACTGCCACCTTTGAGAGTGGGGCTATGTCTGTTGTTTTTTGTGAGTGTGGGGGGACCCCCGTGTCCATGCTCCCCTCCATAGAATGCTGAAGGGGGTTCTTCAGTTCTTAATGAACACAGAGTTCCATGAGTTTGGGCCCGGGCAGAGTGCATGGGCATGTCATTTATTCCTTTTCAAAGTCTTGTGGTGTTAGGATAATATCAGAGATTTTTTTGATTATCAAATTTTGGGTCTCGTTTATAAAAATTATTTTTTGGTTGTCGAGCCTTAGTCTGGGTAGCGGCTCGCTAAACTGATCGTTTGGGACTTTAATATCTCACCATTTCTT